>QWZN01000080.1:0-170585 GCA_003693225.1 Venturia aucupariae
AGTAGATATTAAGTATTTTAAGGATAGTAAATTCAACTATAAAAGATAAAGCTTAAGTACTAAATAGCAGCCTAGCCTAGTCACTTCATAGTGTTACTAGCTAGTAATATCTACTAATAGGAAATAGGTTACATAATAAAAGTTATTGACTTAAGCTTCCTATTAGTCCATAGATACCTAGGCTCCGTAATTCAGGCCTTAGTTACCCGTTTACTACTACTACCCGAGCGTAGGCGTTATTTTAATAATAGTTACTTCAGAATTTTCGATTTGCACCATATTAGATCTTAGTTAGAGATAGACAATTTCGGATAGGATTTCGATACTTCTAAGTACTACAAGTTCACCTGCGTACACGGTTTGCACAGCTTTCGATTCACCTAGATTCCCTACTTTTAATTTTAAATACTGGATCAGGTTTGGGATGTGGGCACTTGAGATTTTAGAGTTTATATTTGTTTCTTTTCTATATATCTACCCCATAGTCTCTACCTTGTTTTCTTTTATAAAAGAAGAGTTGCTAGTATTTGGATAATATTATCCTATATAGTAACATATATAGATAGGTTGGGTGTTACTTTCAGGTCTAACTTTACCTAATATAATATAGTAGTTATAGTATAGGAGTAGTATATACTTATAACCTACAAGCCCTCTTGTAGGTTATCAATCAATTAGAATCTATACCAACAACTAGTCCCTTCTTTATTCTTTCTTTATTGTCTTATCTTTTCATTAACGTCAATTCACACCTATACACCTAATAGGATCTAGTGGAGATATACCAACAAGTTTGGATCGGTCTCCGATTCAAGAGTAGCTAGAGCTAGAAGATCCTATAATTAGAGTAGCTTACTACTCCTCTACCTATTTTTCTCACCCCAGGGCAACACGCATAGTAATCGGACGCCGGCGGTTTTGCTCCGGAGACCGAGGAGGGAGTTAGGGGGTAATATTAGGGGCTAGCGCCCTTAGGAAGGTTGGGGCTCGAGGCTTATAGGATATATAGGCCAAAGTAGAGACCGGTAGATAGTACGCGGTCTACGAGACTATATAGCCGGCCTGATCCCTCCTCCTACTTTGTACTTTAGTTGACTTAGCTTTATCTACTACCTTGATCCTCGTATATATAGGGTTACCCTGTAACAATATAGAATTCGAAAAGATTTCTATAATAATTCTATAATTACTCTATATAAATAGAAGTAGTTTAAGAATATTTTCTAGATATAGTAGATTATATTTTAGAACTAAGTCTAACGTCGGGAAAAGTATATTATACTAGATCTATCTAGTCTAAGTAAAACTACTAGAACTACTAGTTCTATAGTACTCCTAGCTAATCTACTAGAAAATAGTTTCTCCGTGCACGTTATACTATAGACTATCTAGATCTAATAGTCTAGACCCTAGAAAATAGGGGCCTAGGCCTAGAGGAAACAAGAGGCAGGACTTAGCTAAATCTATAAAAGATGTTAGTAGAATAGATCTATTATCTATTAGAATAGAATTCAGATATATATTATTGTTGGAATAACTCTAAACTAGATAGAGCTATACTCTAAGTAGAGGCTTGACTGAATAGGAAAATATATAAAACAAAGGTAACAAAGTAAACAAGTTAAAACATAATTGGTATTCTAGTTCTGATAGTTGACTTCTAACTATCTTAGAAGTTCTAGTATATATAGAGCCTTGGAATAACTTTAAACTGGATAGAGCTATACTCTACGTAGAGGCTTGACTAAATAGGAAAAGACATGAAACAAAGGTAACAAAGTAAACAAGTTAAAATATAATTGGTATTCTGGTTCTAATGGTTAACTTCTAACTATCTTAGAAGTTCTAGTATATATAGAGCCTTGCAAGGTCACATGCAAGGCGACTATATCTCGGAACCATATAGATCCCACAGGATAGATCCGTGGATACTACGTGGTAAGAAAGATATGGAATGATTGTCCAAACACTGGCAAAACTTAAACTCTTAAGGAAAAACACAATCATTCTACCAAAAACGCTCGAAAAACAAATCCGAATAAGTCAAAAGATTCCTGAAAACCAGACGCTTCCAACCGTGCCAAAATTTCCATAGTAGGATAAAAACTGGTAGCTGTAGCTTAAGAAAGGTAACAGGGAGCAAATCCTGAACTTCCTGATTGANAGAAAATATAATAACTTAATAGGCAACAATTAACTAAGAAGTAACCAATTATCAAGTAGGGAGAGAAATAAGAATATATAACCTAACTAATAGGAAAAAGATGACTGTTGGAATAACTCTAAACTGGATAGAGCTATACTCTACGTAGAGGCTTGACTGAAAAGGAAAAGACATAATAGGAAAAGACAGACAAAGTAAATAAGTTAAAACATGGTTGGTATTCTAGTTCTGATAGTTTTTGACTTCTAACTACCTTAGAAGTTCTAGTATATATAGAGCCTTGCAAGGTTATATACAAGGCGACTATACCTCGGGACCACGTAGATACCACGGGATAGATCCGTGGGTACTACGTGGTAAGAAAGATATAGAATGATTGTCCAAACACTGGCAAAACTTAAACTCTTAAGGAAAAATACAATCATTCCACCAAAAACGCTCGAAAAACAAATCCGAATAAGCCAGAAAAACAAATCCGAATAAGCCAAAAGATTCCTGAAAACCAGACGCTTCCAACCGTGCTAAAATTTCCATGGTAGGACAAAAACTGGTAGCTGTAGCTCAAGAAAGGTAACAGGGAGCAAATCCTGAACTTCCTGATTGATCATCGCATTCCGGCCAAGATTGCGAGAGCTGTAGGCTAGCTAGAATTAATCCGATTTCAGCGTTGAAAAGAGCGAAGTAAGAACTTTCCAGGGACGTCGGAATCGTGAAAATCGGTCGCGAAATGGTTGCGGTATAACGTCCTGAATGTTGCTAGAAAGCGAAGATACCGAAAGGGGTAATTCCTAAGAGAGAGGGGTATCCCCTGGCAATACCTTAACAAGTAAGATAAAATGGAGGGTNCCCCTGGCAATACCTTAACAAGTAAGATAAAATGGAGGGTATAGGGTGCCAGGACAGTATTCGGGGGGCCGGGGGGGTACTAGGGAACTGAGAATAGCCAAAAGAGTAGAAAGTAGAGAGGAAAAGTTGATTTTCTCTCGCCAGAAATAAAAGGGGGGGGGGAGGCAAAGGCGTTCCCGTTTGAAAAACGAATCTTCGGAAGTAGCAAGTGGGTTTGCCGAAACAATCGGGGGTAGGGGGGCCGGGGGCGACTATCAAGAGCCGAAAATATCCGTAGGGTAGCCGAAATCCGAAAAAGCCGAGGTCCAGCACCAATATAGGCTCGGAATCGGAATCTCCGGTAAACCAAGGGATCTTTAGGCGTGGCAAGTCGAGTTGCCGCGGTAATTCAAGCGGGGGGGTACCAAAAGTAGCGGTGGTAGCTGAAAATAGCCGTAGGGGTAACCAAAATCCGAAAAAGCCGAGGCCTATTACCAATCTAGGCTCGGAATCGGAATCTCCGGTAAACCGAGGGATCTTCAAGGGCTGCATGTGAATTTGCTGAGGCGGTTGAGGGCGGGGGGCTGCGAAAGATAGCCGAAAATACCGAGGGGTAGCCGAAATTTGAAAAAGCCGAGGCCTAGAAGCAGAATAGGCTTGGAATCAAAATCTCCGGTAATCCGAGGGATCTTCGGGGACTGCAAGTGAAAATGCCGAGGCATGTAAGGGCGGGGGGCGATACGGAGGCTGGAAGAATCGAAAAACGTAGCGAATTCTAAGAGGGTAAACGGCGCAGCCTGTATCTCTTGCTGTAGGCGTCGAAAATTGAAGATTTTTGTATCGTTGAAGAGAGGGGAACGAGGGCGAATCAAGGATGCCAAAATATCCTAATTCCGCTGGGAACTCATGCGGGAATCACAGCTGATCAGGCCGTGTATAGAATTGTGTTCCAGGGGGAATTCCGAAACGAAATGATGTCCGTTTATAAAGATTTTTGCGTCGTTGAAAAGCGGCGGTTCTTGCGAGTAAAATGTGGTATAAATCGTGAGGATGGGTTGCAGGTCGGTGGTGGGAGGTATGGTTGAAGGTGCTGGCCTAGTAAAAGGGACCTTCGTTGTTCGGAGGCGTATAACTCGAGGACTCGTGGACGGAAATTGATGATTTTTGCATCGTAGAAAAGCGGCGGTTCGTGGCTTTCGAATGGCGTATAAATCGTGTCAATCGAATCAGTTTTCGTACGAGGATTGTCGTTGTGAGAAAGCGAGTCTCAGTATTCCTAATTGATCTATGCTGAGAGAGAGACAAGTCTCCCTCCCAACATTGATATCAATGTTGGAATAACTCTAAACTGGATAGAGCTATGCTCTACGTAGAGGCTTGACTGAAAAGGAAAAGATATAATAGGAAAAGATAGACAAAGTAAATAAGTTAAAACATGGTTGGTATTCTAGTTCTGATAGTTTTTAACTTCTAACTACCTTAGAAGTTCTAGTATATATAGAGCCTTGCAAGGTCATATACAAGGCGACTATACCTCGGGACCACGTAGATACCACGGGATAGATCCGTGGGTACTACGTGGTAAGAAAGATATGGAATGATTGTCCAAACAATGACTCAAGATAAGCTTTAGGTAGTAAGGTAGGAATCTAGCTATAAATATTATAGCAATATAAGATTAGGAGGATATAAGAGAATAGGGAGAAATAGAAAAGAAGAGATAATAGTCCCACTTTATAAAAAGAAAAACTGCTAGTATTTGTACAAAGGTATTAACAAATAAGTAGTACTATCTTAATCTCTTATATAGACCTTGGTAAGGCTCTAGCTATAGAAGGAAGGATTAGAACAATAAGGTAAGCAGTACTATCTAGATAGATAGTAGATAGTCTAGACTATCTAGATAGTCTAGACTATCTACCTATCTATATTATAATATATAGTAAAACATAGTAATATAATAATAGCTCTTAATAATAGTAGGAAAGCATTATCAAAGCTTAGGGGTTAGATATAAACTATATATATTTATATACCTCCAATTACCAGGCAATTGGAGAGACATAGAACTACTACTAGAACTAAGTAAACTACCAGCAGTTTATTATTCTATAGGCTCTTATCCTAGTCTCCTTATATTATTATCTTTTACTAGTCTATACCTTTTATTATTACCAGCCAAGCTAGTACTATACCTATAGTAGTATACTACAATCTACCCCATTCCTATGGAGTAGAACCAACAGTATAAGAAAAGAAAGATATAAAGAGTAAAAGAGAAGAAGGAAAGAAAGAATCCTCCTACTTAAATAGATATCCTTACTATGTTTCTAGTCCTAGCCTATTAATAGTATTAATATAGTTCCCTATAATATTACAGATAATAGTTAATACAAATACAATAGGAAATATAAATACTACGATTAAGTATATAAATACAAATACAAACTGAAAAATAACAATCGAAAAGAATAAACTATAATATATCGAAAACTTATCTCGTAATCTTCTTCCTTATCTTATTAATGTTAGTGCTGTCTTTAATAATATTTTAGTAGATAGTTCTAGTCGTTTTAATATCCGGGGCTAGCCCCTAGAGTTATCTAAGTCCGTTTTATCAAAATTTCGCTACCGGGAATCCGCTATACGGAACTTTTCGTTATAATATTTCGGTATAATTTAAGTATATAAAAGATACTTCTAACTCGGCCCGTATACGCCATCTAATAATAGCTTAATACGCTATCTAATAATGGCTTAGGGTAGGACAGCTATCGGACCATTTCTAAGGTATACGTAGTTATCTATATAGGTCGACCTCTAAGGAGGAGGGACTAGGAACTCTAGAGGTATAGAGAATACTCGTCTTTTTATCTCTCTAGAGGAGGAACTAGAAACCTTACCGCAGTTATACGGTGCCGCGGTTATAGTAGAAGCTAAGGAAGTAAATATAGCGCGGTAGTCCTACTAAGAAAGTGAAACTCTAGATACGCGGCGGAATATAGTATAGCAGTCCTCCTAAGAAAGTAAAACTCTAGATGCGCGGCGGTAGGGCTACCTCTCGTTTACGGAACGATATAGAATACCTATACAGCTCCGGCGCAATTATAAGTACACGAGCGATGCGTAAATTTCTAGGTAGTAAAGGTAATAATATAATACCCGGGTCCGGCCCCTAGAGTCGTAATAGTAGTCTCTAAGTCGTCGAGGTTGCTTTAATATTTAGAGACTCCTCGATTCAAAAGGTACCTAGTACTAGGGCGGTCTACTAATACGATGCTTGATATACGGCCTACTAATACGATAATATTTAGAGACTCCCTAATTCAAAAAGTACCTAGTACTAGGGCGGCCTACTTGTCTAGTTCGATACGCCGTACTACTATTATAGTAGTCTCTAAGTCGTCGAGGTTGCTTCGATGTTTAGAGGTTTATCAATTTAAAAAGTACCTAGTACTAGGGCGGCCTACCTATTAGATCTATCTATTATTATCTTAAATAATAAATAAAACTACTAATACCCTACCTAGGTTTTTCTTCTTTTAGACGAACTATAGACTCCTCCTCTTCTATTCTCCGTCTCTCCTCGACCTATCTAATACCCTAGACTTATCCTACTACCGTGTTGAACTTAAAGACGGGAGAATTAAACGCTTAATAATAATAATACAAGTTCTAAAATAATTAACAAATTTCAAAATTTCAAATATATAAAATAAAATAAAGAATTTACTAGAAGAACAATAAAATTCTAAATTAATAATAATAATAATTAATAAAAGAAAATTAATATAAAATTTTAATAATTAATTACCTTCTCAAATTCCAATCTCGGGATGCGTGAATATCGTATACTAATTAGAATCGAAGTTAGAATATCGGTCTACGTTAAACTCCGGGTTAATATCGGGAGGAATATTGATAATATCCTTATATATATTAGGATTAAAGTTAGCTAGACGAGTAATCTAAACTATTAGACCTTCGTCTAGTTCTACCTTATCTACTATTAAGTTATCCGATAAGTAGTCGGAGAAGATATTATATTCTTCTCGATTAAAGCCGTCTAGGTTTAAAATTCGAACAAATGCTTCTATATTAATATTATCGTTGCTATCGGACTTACTAGAATCGGATAAAGCTTCTTCTCGTAGAATAAAAACTTAAATGCGGTCTGCTCGTATACTCTTAAATATAACTATATCGTCTAGTTTAGATAGTTTANGTCTAAACACTGGTAAAACTTAAACTCTTAAGGAAAAATATAATCATTCCACCAAAAACGCTCGAAAAACAAATCCGAATGGACTAAAAGATTCCTGAAAACCAGACGCCTCTAACCGTGCTAAAATTCCTATAGTAGGATAAAAACTGGTAGCTATAGCTTAAGAAAGGTAATAGGGAGCAAATCCTGAACTTCCTGATTAATCATCGCATTCCGGCTAAGATTGCGAGAGCTATAGGCTAGCTAGAATCAATCCGATTTCAGCGTTGAAAAGGGCGAAGTAAGGGCTTTCCAGGGACGTCGGAATCGTAAAAATCGGGTGCGAAATGGTTGCGATATAACGTCCTGGATGTAGCTGAAAAGCGAAGATACCGAAAGGGGTAATTCCTAAGAGAGGGGGGTATCCCCTAGCAATACCTTAATAAGTAAGATAAAATAGAGGGTATAGGGTGCTAGGATAGTATTCGGGGGGCCGGGGGGGTACTAGGGAACTGAGAATAGCCAAAATGGTTGCCAAAAGAGTGAAAAGAGAGAAGAAAAGTTAATTTTCTCTCGCCAGAAATCAAAAGGGGGGGGGGCAAAGGCGTTCTCGTTTGAAAATCGAATCTTCGGAAGTAGCAAGTGGGGTTGCCGAAACGATTGGGGGCCGGGGGCGACTATCAAGCCGAAAATAACCGAGGGGTTACCGAAATCTAAAAGAGACCAAGCCTTCTCTTCCTAAGCAAGTCCTAAGAGACTTGGGATTAGAATCTAAGGTAAACCGAGGGGTTTTCGGGTGCGGCAAGTCGAGTTACCGCGGCAATTCAAGCGGGGGGGTACCAAAAGTAGCGGTGGTAGCCAAAAATAGCCGTGGGGGTAGCCGAAATCCAAAAAAGCCGAGGCCTAGAAGCAGAATAGGCTCGGAATCGGAATCTCCGGTAGACCGAGGGATCTTCGGAGGCTGCAAGTAAATTTGCCGAGGTAATTAAGGGCGGGGGGCTGCGGAAGTAGCTGAAAGAGAGGGGGGGTCCAATTTTCAAAGTTTTCAAGCCGAAAATAGAATAACTTTGCAAGGGGGCCTTGGAATTTGAAAATTCCTAAACGAGGGGACTCTCCGTGTGCGTCTCTTTCATGTGCGAGATTATTAGAACGAGGGGGCGTGATATAGGGGCTGAAGAATCGAAAAACGTAGCGAATTCTAAGAGGGTAAACGGCGCAGCCTGTATCTCTTGCTATAGGCGTCAAAAAATCAAGATTTTTGTATCGTTGAAGAGAGGAGAACGAGGGCGAATTAAGGATACCAAAATATCCTAATTCCGTTGGGAATTTATGCGGGAATCATAGCTGATCAGGCCGTATATAGAATTATACTCCAGGGGGAATTCTAAATCGAAACGTTGTCCGTTTATAAAGATTTTTGCGTCGTTAAAAAGCGGCGGTTCTTGCGAGCAAAATGTGGTATAAATTGTGAGGATACGTTGCAGGACGGTAGTAAGAGGTATAGTTGAAGATGCTGGCCTAGTAAAAGGGACCTTCGTTGTTCTGAGGCGTGTAACTCGGGGACCCGTGGACGGAATTTGACGATTTTTGCATCGTAGAAAAGCGGCGGTTCGTAGCTTTCGAATGGCGTCGGAATTGTGTCAATCGGACAAGATTTCGTACGGGGATTGTCGTTGAGAAAGCGAGTCTCAGGATTCCTTATTGATCTATGCTGAGAGAGAGATAAGTCTCCCTCCCAACATTGATATCAATATTGGAATAACTCTAAACTAGATAGAGCTATGCTCTACGTAGAGGCTTGACTGAATAGGAAAAGATATGAAATAAAGGTAATAAAGTAAATAAGTTAAAACATAATTAGTATTCTAGTTCTGATAGTTGACTTCTAACTATCTTAGAAGTTCTAGTATATATAGAGCCTTGCAAGGTCACATGCAAGGCGACTATACCTCGGAACCATATAGATTCCACGGGATAGATCCGTGGATACTACGTAGTAAGAAAGACATAGAATGATTATCTAAACAATTATTAAATACTACCTACGCGAGAGGATATAGGGTTTCGTACCTTACGTAGAATAAAAAAAATATATATATATAGTCGTTGTGAAGTTAGCTAGGATAAAAAATAAGCGAGGTTAAAGCTTTTACCCTTAAAAACTTACGTTTTCTTATATATCCCTCTACGTATAATACCTATAGACCCTATAACTTTTTTATAGACTAGTATATATCTATACTATAGCGTAATAAGATATTTAGTAATAATATCTAGTAGTTACTTAGAAACTCCTAAAAATACCTACTTTTCTATAGTAAACTGGCTATAATAAATTTTCTAATAATTGTAATTTTATAATAAGCCTAAATATAGCTCTTAAATATAGTATCTATTATCTATTAAAGTTTCGAAATCTCTAGTCTAAAGCGTAGCTATAGAGAAGCGTAGGAAGATTACGTATTTCTATAAATCTTCTATTTTTATCTTCTATCCTTAATAACTTATTAAATATAACAGCTATAGTCTTAAAAAGTATACCATTGAATTCCTCGCGTTTTTCCAATCTAGAAAAATATATAATATGACGTTATTTTCAAACCTTTTCTTTCTAAGTCCGAGAATCTTTTTTAGACCTTGAATTGCGTAGTTATTATAGATACTATAGGTATAAAACCTATAGAATCTAGTCAGCGTTTCTTCGGCCTATCTAGAAATATAAAAAAAAATATAAAAAATATAGTATATCTACTACTTCTACTACTTCTACTACTTCTAGTTTATTCCTAGTTGAATCCTATAACTCCTAGCACTCCTAGTTCATTCCTAGCATTCCTACCATTCCTAGCACTCCTAGATCATTCCCAGATTATTCCCAGATCATTCCTAGTGCACTTTTCCCGACAAATTATATTATAATTAAATAGATATATTATATCTCTATAACTAAATAAAGAACGCTTAGGGCGCTATAAATATAGAATGGTTTAGACCCAAAATTAAATAGACCCTAGAGAATATTACCTACTAGTAGTAACTTGTTATATTAGCCGAGAAAAGTGGATCTCGATTGAGTAGATTGAACTTCTGACCTACCTGAATTCATCTCCCTTACATCTGGTTTCCCTCTCTCATCTGTCTGTACCCGTTTGATTTTTCACTTCACCCCTGAAATGTGGTTTGGGGTGGTACCAACTACTGTACGACAACGACTTCCGCGCTCTACCACAGTGGCAAGTGGCCTCGTCAGATCTCTGCCCCGAGACCTGTCGCAACCGACAAGGTACTAGTGTCTGTCAAGTCTCCTGAATCCAGATCAAATTCTGACAAATTTCTGGAAACCGAATCTTAGGAGCTGGAGCTCGCCAGAGGTTCATGGCTATCGCTATCCGATTCGAGGTCTTTAATCGAATGCAAGGTGTTGTCCCGACTGTGCTACCTCAATCAAACTGTCTTTGAAGACACATGTCACTGATCGGGAACAGATTCAACTTAGAATGGCCCGTGTTTGCTTGCCTCCGATGGTAGATCGTCTACTATTTCGAAACATGGAAGCTCACATTATATTGGTACTACCTCTTTTGTGCGAGAGAAAACAGACGTCTGTGATGCTCGTCTTCTGCTATCTTCTAGGTTTGTCTTCAGAACGAGTTCATTCTTGTCTTTCCTCTTTCCTCTTTCCCAAGCAGAAACAAATCATTGAACGTCAGTTATGTCTTCCAGCAAATACCAGCCTTTCGATAATGCGTCCAGGCAGATCCGTCTGCTCCAATTCCTCCCATCGAAAAGACAGCCTCTTCTTCACCTGTCCATGACTGTGCACGATCTGTGCGCCATCAAAGGGCCGGAATATTTTGCTCTCTCTTATTCGTGGCACCCTGAGGGTCCGAAGAAGTCAATCAGGGTAAATGGCGTGGTTTTCAGGATCGGTTTCAACTTTTGGCGTTTCCTTAGAAGACTCAAGCAATTGAATAAGACAGGATATCTATGGGCAGACGCTCTATGTATCAATCAGGGGGATACAATCGAGAAGAGCAAGCAAGTAAGCATGATGGGTCAAATTTACAAGAGCGCGTCAGAAGTTTTGGTGTGGCTAGGGGAAGAACATCGGGCCAGCGGTTTGGTCATGGATCTTGCGAACCAGGCATGCAAAAGTTGGGAGCCGGGAGAGGATACTATGAAGCAATGGAAAGCTCTCATGGAGATCTGTAAGCGCCGTTACTGGACCAGGCGCTGGATCATTCAGGAACTGCTTGCCTTACCTCACGATCGGGTGATGATATACTGCGGATTCAAGTTCACGTCTTTCCAACGTCTGGTATCTATGAGTCTTCTTGCTTACCATCAGTGGGGACATGCCCATACGCATAAAAAGAACATGGTCTTTGAGAACGGGAACCTGCGATATTGTGGCTTGGATGTCAAAGTAACGGCAATGGGAGATCTAGCAACTACGACGGGCAAAGGAGACAATTTGTTCGATCTGCTTCGAAGATTTTCTGGGTGGAGCTGCAAAGACAAGAAAGACCAAGTATACGCTCTCCTAAGCCTTGCTGATGACACGAAGGTTGACGGCTGCCCGTTGAAGCCAGATTACACCATAGATATACGAGTCCTTATATCTGATATCATGGTGTTCTATGGGAGTTGCAGTCGAGAGAAACTACGCGATCTCATGCTATATCTTCTGCCTCAAGGCCAGAATCATATACCTTACGAAGAGTGGGCGATTGAATGGCCTCCTTCATCGTCAATAAGATTAAAGAATTAACACTTCTCTATTGTTTTATATCAAGGTAACTACCAAGATTATCAGCTGTCCTCTTATGTTATGCCTGCTCATATATCCCAGCAACGAAACTCCGAAAAATGCCAGGATCTAATCAACTGCTTGATTACAATCCTATATATCAAAACAATTCCGCCTCCTGTATACTACGCCACCGAATCAACCTCAAGAATGTTCCAATTCATCCTCTTTACACAATCGAATCCTCCCAACGAGCTTATACATGTATACGCCGTGTTCCCTCTGGCCGTAAGCCACCTCATAAACACGCCCATCTCTCTTCAGGAGCACTGAGTCGCCGCTTTGGAACATCGTTGGGCCAGGGGGCGAGAGTAAGAAAATACACCCGTAAGTGTACGTAACTCTGACTGAGCGGTAATAGGCCAAATATGTGTGTGAAGCGCTCTAAGAGTATAGGAATCGTCTGCAGGCTCGATGAAACTACTTGAAGCATGATATTAGCGGCGATATGGCTTCCAAGAGCAATGTAGTGGATGTCTCCACCGCATCCGCCTTGGGCATGAGTAAGGAAAAGATACCCGTGAGTATATACGACGCTGACTGAGTGGTTACAGGCCAGATTGGTATAAGGAACGTCCTGGAAGAGTCGGAAAGGATGTTTCGGTCTTAAAATTGCCGATGTTGTTCGTGGATTTGGCTTGATAGCTTGGTTCCTAGTATGAAAGAGCTGCTCTGAAGCTTGATAAACTCCTATTCCAACCTCTTCCTATATGACTACAAGACTTAAACTCTGAGGTTCTCTAGTACTAACACACACCGATTCTGATCATATTGCTAGCGTGACGGTAGTGATATCACAGTATCTGAGCCTCGTCATCAGCCTCGCCTTACCGCTTCCGGAACATGCCGTTCTAGAAAGCCGCATCGGTACGGAACAAGTTCCGTCGACACGAGATTCGTTCCAACCAGGAGATCTGAGTATACCCAATCTCGAGTCTTTTAGCCTGGCCAATTAAGATGTATCGTCGCCTCCCAACAGCGGCAAAAATGACGTCGAACTTGTAGCTTCGAAAGGGGCTCATAATTCAAAAAGTCAAAGACCGAAGACTTGGACTCGGGATCCGTTCCGACTGGAACATTTGAGTATACTCCATCTAGAGTCTTCGAGTCTAGCCATTTTGGATGCTTCATTTTATCCCAATTGCGGCGGTATGACGTCGAACTTACGATCCGTAGACGGCAAAGTCCGTTGGAAGTCAGGATTTTTTTGGCTAAAGCCCCAACGACTCGGGCTCGGGATTTACTCCGACTAGGAGATTTGAGTATGTTAAGTCTTAATTCTCTGATTTCGATAACTTTTGGTTCATCATCTGGTCCTGATCGCGGCGGCAATGACGTCGAATTTACGGCTTCGAAGGCGACCAAGTCCGTTCAATCTCAGGGTTATTGAAAAGGTAAAAACGATGACTTGGACTCGAGATTTGTTCTGATATTGAAAGTTTGGGTATATTCAATTTCGCGTCGTCGACTCTGGCCACTTTACATATCTCCTCTAATTCCAAGTAGGCCGAGAAAGTTGCTAAACTTATAGCCCCGAAACTAAACGGGGACATTTCAACCTTGGGTTTTCAAACGCCAAAAACGTACAACTTTGGATCGAGATGTATTGGACTTGGAGATAGAAACTAGCGTATTTGAGGTATTTGATACCTCCGGAGTAGTCGTACCATCATTGAATGGACCACAGCAGCAAAGGTACCTATCAAATATTCCCCCATCCAATCTCATTCCTGATCAAGGTGTCTCAGCCGTGCCTTACGCTTTCCAGTCGTTTCGTCAATCTGTCTCTCCTATACCGTGTACACATACTGTATACCCTCCGCAACAACGTCATCAGTCACCATGACGGTGAGGCCCAAATACGACAACGGGTCTTCTCTTTCAAGCAAGCAAGAATGTCGTCAAGATCCTTCGAACCTCCCTCATTACGCTTCTATCTCGCGTCTAAGCGGGCAGAGGCTGATACAATGCTCGGATGCAATGGTCCCGGATCGCGCGATGGAGGTATGTCGTTGGCGGAGTGGGTCTAAGCGAGGATTTCCTGTCATATTTCGCGAGGGATACTAAGGAATGTATTTGGTTTTATCTTCGTCGGGATTAGTGGTTCTAATTTGCTCGACTGGACCTCATGCGGACGTGTGGATGCCATATTGAACTTGAGTTTGGTTTTACTTGGGTCTGAGTTGTGAGGTCGGATGAAAAAGTGGGAGAATGGAAAGAGTTGGGCTGGATATATAGAGAGTCTGGTGTCTTGTTGTTGATGATACTCTATTGTATTGAAGGGCATGATGACATAGTTCTCTAATCGGTATTACGGGGATTCTATACAAGTAAGGTTGTTAAACGAGCAAGAAATAAAAAATGGTGGGTGTGTTTATCAATGGTCTAGGCTTACCCAAGGTGCCGATGTAACTGGTCAGTTTCTCTCAGAGAACTTGACCATCATCTCTGGATTTCTATAGCGCCTCGGCTGAAGTAAAATCTTTGAAGTCTTCAAGATTGCGCAGCCCATAGTGTTTGTTTCTTTGAATAAAAGAGTAAGCTTTGAATCAAATCGAGCGTCGAGACGGCTAACAGTTGGATCCCGTTCACATAGAGATACTGCTTGGAATTTATCAAGTAGTAGCTAGAGAAAGTAGTCAGATGAACGATTTATCAGTAGTGACAACTAAAGAGACCATGAGAAACCACGAGAAATCATACGACGCTGCATCACCCGACCGGACACTATAACCCTGGGGGATTTCAGTCTACTAAGTTTACTGTGTACGACTATTGTATCTTTGAATATATATAGAACTGATTGCTGAATAGTATTACTAGCACATATCGAATTAGCTTTAGACTGAGAACGGACTAGTTCAACTTACCAATGGTAATCTCGGCTACTCGATAAGCACTTACGACGCTCGCCGTGTATTCTAGATGAAGAATATAACGGCGTATCGTGGGGGCAGATACTAAGCAAGCTGCTTCGTGATGCACTGAAGATAAAGTGTTTAGATGAGGTAAGTCTGGAAGTGGGAACGCGTCCCACTGAGGTGACCAAGAGTCCCAAAATTACCCGCTCAATTACTAACCGAGTACCTACTTATATTCTACAGGCTCTAGATCTCATTTCATCATCTCATGGATTGTTAACCCCCCTTAATCCAGACGCGTTTACGCAGGCGCAACATAAATCAGACTGATTCCCATCAACTCAACGAACTCTCCCATTAACTTATTCAGCCCGTTCTTTTTCGTGTCATACACCGCATCAACTTCAAATATGTCCCCTGCCTTGAACGATCCAAAATCCATGCAGACTCCGGTGTCAGAGATATGCTTAACGCTGGCCTCAGACTTGATGGGAGATTTGGGCGCCGACGCACCAGAGTGAGCGGGCATACCAGGCATCTCAGCCATAGCCTTTGCCGTGTAACCTGGGCGTCTGCCGTAGACTTGCTGACTGTCGCAGACAACCTTGCCACCGACCTTCACCTTCACATTTTCGACGCCGTCATGACCGTGACCAGTGGCTGAGAGGAGTTTACCGCCGATGTCAGATGTGTATCCGGGGTTGTTGGTAAGGGTGAAGGTGCCGTCCTGTGGTTGAACATATGCCGCGCCGCAGTTGCCTGTCACGTCAAGGTATATGACATCGGCTGGCTTGATGGATTTATCGGACGAATACTCGTACGTCTAGTGCAACGTGTCAGCAGACTCGACATCAATCGCTACAAGAAGAGGGACCTACAATGGTGATGTAGTATGACACCGGCTTGTCGGATTCGTTGACGAGATCATGAAGAAGGGAGAAGCGGCTAGAAGCGTCAACTTTGACTCCATACTTGCCATCGGCTGAAACTCGAATGCTGTCCAGATGTTAGTTCTATGATAGTAGACAAGAATTATCCACTACTCACGGGGTTCTTTCATTTCCGCTGGCAAAGGTTCTCTTAGCGGGTTGAAGTGGGCAGACCAAATCCTTTTCGTTGTCTCCAGCTTGGTACATGACGATGTCTGTTGGATAACTATTAGTGTCATGAAGTTGCCGGAGACTAGCGAAAAGACTCACGATGCAACCAAGCACCAACATCCGTGTTCACAGAATTGCCAGCTTCATCTTCCAGACCAGCTTCATAGCCTGTGATAAAGCAGTCGGTACATGGCTTTGTGATATTTCTAATGTCCTTATTTTCGAGCATGCCCATGGCGGGAATAGCAAACGGCCCATAGCGTATCTTTGTTACTTTTCCCCCCGGTGCTTTGATGTTGGCAGTGGTCAGGGGCGCTTCCAGTACTGGTCCTTGCTGTGGGAGAGCTGCAATAATTTGCGAGGTGGCGAAAAGTGAAAGAGCGACTAGAGAATACATTTTGGAGCGAGCGAAAGGGAGCTAAAACACTACTCTGTGAGGAGAGGAATAAGAATATATAAGAGCAAGCTCGTTGTAATCCTCAAAGTTTCGTTGCGATTAACCAGGACTATGCCCGGTAAATCCGTTCCGAAGGCCTGACGTCGTAGTGAATGAGACTTCGTTCGTCAAACCTATCTGTGCTATGCGAGAGAGCGGCTTAGTCCGAGGCTTGGTCATGACCGCCACGAGCGTGTATGTTTGGCCGTCTGTAAAAGGGATGTCTTTGGGATCGAGGCTGAAGTGACTGTCAGTCACTCCCGATTAGATCTACGGTTACTTTATCGGGTGAGCGAAGCGAGATGATGATAAAAGAAGAGCGTGCGACAATTTCTTTTTGGCAGAAAATTACTGGCAATTCGCCTCCATAGAGGGGGCACGGGTGGGTCAGACATCATGATTTGAACCAAGCGAACGATTATGGAGGTGGGAGTGGTCTCAGCTCAAGACGCTGGTATATACGCAAACATGTGAAGGGTTACGAATCTCAAATTTTGGGATGGTTTGCAAGATTTGGCATTCCAGAAGAGGTGACAATGGAAAGCTGCGCGTTCTCCTTGGAAAGAATAGATTCTTTTTGACTGTCGAGATCCTTACCGAATTCTACAGAGGCTGAACGCCGTTCCATCCGATGAGATCTGGTTTCAACCGTCAGTATATAAAGCCTTGCGATAAGCGTACTGCCCGACATCTACTGGCAGATGGAATAGTAATATGTGATGATGAGATGAAGGAAATTCCAGATGTACTAATGTCCAATCGAATAAGCTGCCGAGAAGAACCTCAGGCTCTCCGAAATACAGTACGGCATTCCACACGGCATTCGGCAATGCTTGTTGTCGGGCCGAGGGACCCCAAACTTACTATGGTATTGTCAAAGAGCAAGCTGAAACATCTCATCAGGGGGATAAGATCACCGCCTGAACTCTGAACCGACTGATGATGAGGATGGTGATGGTGATGGTTGGTAAGGGATGGAGAGAAGAAAGTTGGCTCGCAAGAATGTCCCAGATAGGTCGCTGACTAAGATCTACCTTAATAAGCCACCCCTGAGTAGGCATTGTTCCTCTCTGGAACCACCGCCTACAAACCTTTTTTTTTTGACAGCATCGACCACATGGTTGCTGGCCACAGTGATCCGATCAAAGCGACTCAAGCTGGATACAAATTCAAAAGCCGTGCAGCATGACCTCGCGAGAGCGTTTCTAAATTCGAAGAAACCAAGACCAGAGATTACAAACTACCAATTGGACTCCATCGTAAAAGCCAAAGAGGATATCACGAGTTAACAAACAAAGACGAATATACTAATTGCTCGCTCGAATTAAGCGTGAGCAAACTTCGTCAGCGTTTACCTTTCCATGAATAGGATACGCGACACACGTTTATGTGAAGGCTCGAAACGACGAGGTAATGGCTCGAAATACAGCTGGTTTCCCTCCACGCCTCTCGTTCATGGAATCGTTTACATCCTAGGACGAGAAATATGGTGGGCACCAGCGTCTATAAAAAGCAACAGGCTCCAACACCCCGATAGCTTTGCGAGACACTCCGACCTCTCAATTTGCCAACAGTGTTAGATTTACTTTCCCCATGCCGGACGAGTTGACGATCAATATTCTGACATGTAATTCGGAGTATTGCGAGCGCAAAAAGTTCAAGAAACCGCTTCTTCTTCTTCTTCTCCAGCTGATATTGCGCTTCCATCGAAAGCGCCCACCTATCATTTTGATGAAAAATCGTCCAGCGCGAGTAAAAATGGCATCGCTATTCTTGCTAGAGGAATTCGGTTTTTTCATAAATGCTTAGCTTCACTGAGCCTTTTCAAGTGGTTATTAGGCTTGTCGAAACAGCAAATACTTGGAAGTAATTCCAGCTTGATGGTAGGGATATCCATACTGCATCTCAACCGATACTTACTTTGAACAGTAAATCTGCTCGATCAGGTCTTTAGCCGACTCGTGACTGCAACCCATTGATGACTTTGCAGGTTTGATGGGAGTAAAGATGGTTTGGTAGCCGCCAAGGGGCACTCGGGCTTGCTGGAAGGAACGTTCCTAAAGCCTCATTCAGCACATGGTCCTGAGTCTTTATCGAAGTGGTTAATATCAACTCCAATTGTTGTCTGCAACCTCTCTGCGCTTTACCCACCGATGGAATGCGTCCGTCCGGATAGATTGTAGACGCTTTCTATCACAACAGCAGAATTTCAAGCCTGAATTCTATTCCGTTCACCTATCATGTAGTGGACTGCTACTTCTTCTGTCAAGTACCCTGATCGTATACCCCAGGAAAGTACACTCGTAACCCATGGCTTAACAACAGCCATCCAGTCTCTTCTTTCATGCTTTCATTAACTCATCATCAACCATCAATAATAACTCGACATCCAAGACTAATCCCTTCAGATCGCAGCCCAACCGATTCATCTCTTCAACAACCCACATCTTCCTCCACTCCAAATACTCACCAATAAACAACCACCAACATGCGTCTCAGCCTCCTCTCCATCCTCATCATCGCAACGACCGTAACCGCATCCGCCACCCCCAAGAACCCACCCGGACCCTACTACGACCTCTGCATCGACACCGCCCGCCGCACCAAACTAGATAAACAAGCCATAGCCGGATGTCCAGCCGGCGGTACGTCACAAAGCTCTCTTTCCAACAACCACCACCGCTAACAACGCTGTTAAACCCAGATCTCGCCTGTTACTGCAATGCACCGTTGTTGCGGGAGTTCATGGAGGAAGTCGAGACGATGGCTTGTCCCGGGAAGAAGATTGATAAGTTGAAGGTGAAGGCGTATAGGACGAAGTTTAATTGGAAATGTGTGGGTGCTACTGATTTTGTGCCTTTGGTTGTTTAGGTGGTGAGACTTGGCAAGGACTGAGGTGGAGAGATGAAATTGGGGGGTAGTTTTGATTGTTGATAGGGTGAAATGGATACCTATGGCTCATCTTGTCTTTTACCGGAATACCTCGGTAGATATCCTGTAGAATGTCATTGCAGCAGCCGTCTTCTCCACCTGTCAGCTCTTTGAAAAACGTTTTGGAGTCGTTGAGACGCTCTCTGTTGAGCTTATCACTGTCCATCTCGTTGACCAGCATGGTGAGATCAAGCCATCGTCGCACCAATCATAGTCAATGAAATAACCGCTATCCGCGGCAAGCCAACTTAATTTTGACTCCCGAGCCAGCCAATTAGCCGCCACTTACTTCTCTTTACTACCCAACCCACAGTCGTGAAATATAATGACGTCCTTTCCGTGCCCTTTCCAACTGGAAATCCTCATCACTGAGATTAGTCTATTCATCTTCCCTCTGCCATGATTTCACATCCAGCGATCCCCGTTCAAAAAATGACCAGAACATCTTGAATGCTCCCGCTATGGCGCCGGCGCCGGCATCGGAAACGCAAATGGCAATGGAGGCAGTGGGAATGGGAATGGCAATCCCGTCATCGGAATCGGATTTCCATTGACCATTCCTGCCACCGGTGTGGGGTTCCCATTTGCATCCACATCCACGACCATACTGACGACAACAGAAGGGTGAGGTACGACATGGCCAGGATCTTGATGTTCATCTCCATCATCTTCTTCTTCATCTTCGGACGCTTCGTCGGGATGATCTGCCTCTGGCACCGGCTCTGGAGGACGAAAGGCATCGATACATTCCAAAGCATCTGAGCCCATGGGTGTGATGATTGGTAAGCCGTGCTCGCATGTTTCGCCCTCAAGAGTGCCGTGTACTCTTTTGAGAAAGCATTTGAAGACTTCGTGTGCATGTTTGACTTTCACAAACTTGTCCAAGGCAGCTTCCTTTTCACGACGACGACGTTGGTGTTCATAGCGTTGTCTCACCTTGGAATTGACATTTGTATCCTTGGTCAACTTGTCGCATATCTCCTGTACATACTGCTGCGGTAGTTCTGCCCGAATGAACACTTCGGCTCGAGTGAGAAGTTCGCGCAAAGACAAGATCGGGTCCAGAATGCGAACCCAAGGCAGTTCCTGGAAGGGTATCATAGGGTCTGGAGATATCCACACGCTTCCATTTGGACCAGGACGAGCTGCGTGCATCTCGTTCCACCAAGTTGGCACTACTTTGAAGGCTTGCATTGCAGCAGGAAGGGGCAGGCCCAAAGGACCTATGTGTCCGCTAGCATCGCGGCGGTAGACGGACTCGATCTCTCCTCGGTATTCGATAGAGTGGCCAACACGAAGAAACTTGAGAGGCTTGTTGCGGGCGCGTAGCAGAGCGACAAAATCGGCCAGGTTGTTGAAAATGGTAGCCTGTTCCATCATGCCAGATTGAGGAGTCTCGCCATAATGACTTGGTGCCCACTCCTCGAGCGCTTGGATTGGAGTCTCTGATTGCACATACAAGGCTACATGCTGAATGTGTTTGAAGTGCCTGGAGTGAACCCAATCCGTGTACATGGCTGTGTGTGAGTCGACTGCCGCGATTCGCCCGGAGATTCGGAATGCGAACGTATTTTGAGTGTAGAAGACTTCAGTGGCCTCGATATGGATCTGTTTGTTGGTTTGTAGAAGACCAACGTGTTCGTTGATGAATGGGCAACCGCCAAACCCAGTTTCTGTGTCAAGATATTAGCAAGGTTGAGCCCATAGGTAAGGCCGTCATACCACAATGAATGAGGAGCTTTTTGAAGAAGTGGCTAATGCCTCGATCTTGCTCGAAGTCTGACAATGAGCAGATCTGGTTCATGTTAGAACTGATTCAAATGGAGCCTGGTGTTCAGAGTACTCACGGGTCCATTATCTTCTACCAATTCGTTGATTCTCGCGTCTACTTCGCCGAGAGTCGCGACAAGAGCATGTTTGTAGATACGATCGCGAAGCTCACGGGGGAGCTTGTTGAACAATCCCATATCGCTGAGGCCGTTCCATTTTGGCGCGCTCAAAGTTGCGTCTAGGTCGATCGATGGAGATGACTCTGGGCGAGTGAATTGGCGCGTTGTTGGTGGTCGCTCCGGGAGTGGTTCGTACACGGCATGACCGTCACTGAAGCCTATGCAGAGAGGCATTTTGATTTGAGACGTGACTTGTTTGGATTGAGAGCAAGGTCGCGGGTTATGTTGACGTTTTTGCCTAGCCTTGATCACCTGATGACTTACCACATTTTATGATACGACTCAGTTGGAATTCGATATCTTTCTGGTCGTTTCGAGAGATTGATAGCCAGATACCCCGGTCTAAAGAGAGCAATTGAAAGTTAGATAGATTGCCTACCTAAGAGCCAGGCGGGAGAAGCAAGTTGGGCTCCGGAATAGTTGTAAAAATGTTGAGAGAAAGCTGGGAAACACGAGTATACCCGGCTTTCATTTCAATGGAGCTCCGGTTATCAACACCCTCGCTTGTCTCATTCTCGATGAGCTACTCTTCAAACTACGTCTTTGAATGCCCTCATTGAGTATCTAGCAGGATTTGGCCCCAGGCGGCGATATGTACCTCTTTGGGGCATCGTTCAGGCTATGATGGAGAACGAGCTCATGGCTTAATGACACTCTCCATCCTACGAAGATTTTCGGCGTCATGGCATGGTAACTTGTCCGTACCCTATTTCATGCCTATCTTGAAAAGTATCATCGTGATCTGTCTTCGTGTACCCGCTCGATGGAGGCCATTCTTCGTATTCGAAGTGAGGAATCGCTGTCTTGTGTAATCTTCTCCATGCCCTAGTCTACCATATTCAAATGCTATCTTTTGCAAATCTTTTCTCCTGCTATCCTCGCGTCTCCAATATAGGCATGTCCTTCGCTCATGTAAAAACACATTCATTCTCCCACTGTTGTCCACCTCCAACTTGTGTGATAAGCTGCATCCAGAGCGAAAATCGAGAGCGCTTGCAAACTACCTCTCCTTCGAACAATTACTTTTGCGGTGTATATCACGGTTCCGTTGAGGATGGGAGAATACGGGGGGATACGTGGACGCGCGGGTTTGGTACATGGTTACGGCCATTCCATCGATTAGGACATGGGGTAAGTGTCGACAAGTCTAAGTAGGTATCTGGGGCGACCGGCCACCCATATGGTCTTTGATGCCTCGAGGTCTGGACACAGAAGAGGAAAAGTGTAACGATGCGTAAGGACCACCCCAGCCTCATATCTACCTACTTTGTGTGTATCACCCTCCACCATAACTTCAACATTGATATATTCTGAGCTGCCAGCAACGTACCCAAAGCCCTCTTTCACCTTCTAAACTACCGCGTGCCGAAGCGTCGCAGTATTTCCCTTCTTCAGCAACGCCCTCATCGGACCAAAGACATTGCAAGAGCTGCTCTAAGAGGGCCATCAAGAGATAACATTGGCAAGGTTGTCAGCAACAGAGGGATCTGGAAACCTACATGACACTAATACAAGGTGATAAGAGTAGATGGTCATAAGCCGAGAACATTCAACAATGCAAGGGAACTAAGGTTCGAACGGCTTGGATATCATCGCTCATATCTTTGGGGAAGAGAGGCTCTTTGCGTACAGACGGTGTCCTGACGCCGATGTAATTGTAGCCAGCAGATTTTGAGACGGTTCTCGATCAGCTTAGAACACGAACGCAGATGCCATGCTCCGGGAACGAAGACACCGGTTGGTTTGGAGGGCATTTTGAGTTGATAAAAGGGTGAGCAAATCTTAGAGGCTAGAGCTGCCAAATAATCTGGTGGCAGCCAGATTCCTGGGGATCGCTGTTTCATGCTTCAATGTTCTTCTGAAAGGCACCAAAATCTTCGAAACGCAGGGACGCCATATGCATCCGATTCATCCAATTTAGTCCATCTCTCTTCGTTCAAGTAATACGACGGCGGGTAACAGTTCAAACCATCTAAATATTGAGACAGCATATATCATCTAGTACCGCAGGAATGCAGGACAGTGGGAAAGTGATGAGATGATATGAAGGTGAGATGGGTCAAGTTACACTGTATAGACCTCGATTTGTAGGAACTCCGCTTACTGAACGCGACTGACTCTGCCGGCTGCTTACCAACATCGGTACTGACTCGGACTCCCAATTGCTTATCATCTACGAATCACTTTCCCCCCTCTTCTCTTTTCCTTTTCACCAAACTCCTTTCTTCCGCCACTTCCAATTGCTCTGCAAAGAGGCTTGTTCCTCAACTAGACGTCTCCTCGCTTGTTTCACGTCTCCATTTTCGCGCGACGAGATTGTGGCCCAGATACGACGTTGCACTCCTTTGGGGCGCTGAACAACTGGAGGCCCGGCTCGCTTTTCTCTACAAAAAATCCTGGACCTCTCAACTTGGGTTCAACTGCGATTTCAACTGCGATTCGGATTCAACTGCGTGAAAGAGGTACCTGTTGGATCAAAAGCGATGCATCACGAGTGTCGCGGGGCGCAGTACTTCGATTCTCAATGAGACGAGCATTTTCATCCTGTTGAGGGCTGGCTGGAAGCGAATTGCTTCACGCCTTCACCAAACACGCGGTTTCCGATTGCGCCCCTACGCGGACTTATCGATATAGACACATTGCTGAAATCAACTGGGTCCTCTTTCGAGTGAAGTTCACAAATAGTATCACGTTCACGTTTGTGTATTATTTCAATCTTGAATAACTTCTCATTTATCTTTTCTTGCCTCGCGATCATTTAGGGTTTTAGCATCTTGTTTTTCTGCTTCATCTGATCGCTCCTTGCTATTATCTTCACTGACAGTCTTCAAACATTTCGCAGCTTATTCTCCACCTCTCCGTATCAATTTGACCTGGCACACGAGAAATAGACCCAACCCCCTTCACGAATCTCTACAGTCCCGCTGGCCGCATCATATTCATTGATCATAGTATAGACGCGACCATGACCAAGTATACATCCGCTCTCCTTGGAATCGAAGAGCACGCACAGAGTTTGACCTCTAAATGCTATCGATCGTATACTGTCCATTCCAAATTGTTTTCGAACATCGATACATTCCCAGGCTTTGGAGGCGAAATTCTCGGTTTTCTTGCCGCTGAAATTTGGGTCGCTGTAGATGTTTACTCGTGTACCGCAGTTTTCGGGACAATTTACTCCGCGAGGATTCACTGTGTTGTTTGTTGCTCGGTGGCCGCATGTATTTAATCCGGTTTTAGGTTGTAATTGTCGAGGTCGCGATGCGTAATTGAGGGAGTGAGAGGGGGGCGAGTATGCTTAGAAGAGTAGGCTGGGTAGTGATATAGCAGGTAGCATGATATCACTTCTGGACTTCGGGCTGTTGGTGGAATTGAGATTTTGCGAGTTGAACAAAACGAATCTGGTAGAGGGATAGTTGAAGTAAAGAAGGAAGTCAAAACACTGTCAATCCAAAAAGTAGTTTGGCAGCAAAACCAGAGAGTAAGGAAGTGGTCTATGACATCCTTTGGTGTAACAAAAGTGCTTCAAAATCCTTCGCACACTCTCAAGGAGTGTTCTTGTGTTCCTGGGTTTGAGCAGAAGACTTCCCTGTATAGTGTTGTTCGCACGATGAGCGGATGAGGGGAATAGACGCGGAATGGAGATATCAAGATCACCGTGACGGGTTTCGTAGTAGCATTTTTGTCTCTCTTAGCGGTAAAGGTAATGGCGACTCACATTGTTTTCACGCTGATGAGTATTATCACCTAGGGGAGCATGGATAGAAATGCCCGCCCACTGTTTAGGTGCCCACGTCGCTTTGTCTACATCGAGACTCGGAGAAGGGTGACGGCCCAAAGCCTTCCGTGTAGCTTAATTGCTTCAGAAAACCTTGTCTTTGTCCATCGTGCCACAACTGAGCATGCTCCGCCCACTCGACTGACCAACGTGCTCATAATCCTTCTCGCACCTCTGTCGTACTGAGTGTCTCCTGGTGTGAATGATGTTCTCTAACAGGTTTAGCGCAAAGCATACCTTAACGTCTACTCGCTTCACACCTGCAATTGCAGACTCATAACATACAAGAATGCTTACCTGATTATTTCTGGAGGCAGCAAACTTGCGTACGCACAAACGTACCAAAATCAGTGAATTCTGATTCCACTTATTCATCCGATTAGTCGCTTTGATTCCCCCCTCTGTTGTCACCAGAGCTGCCCTCCCTCAGGCTTCATACAACGTGGAGTACGCAATAGCCTAACCTCCAACTCGCCAAAAGGTTCGAAACCATTAAGATCAAACGAAGAGAAGGTATCGTGCAGTTCCTCCTTCCCGATTCTGAACATCCTCATCAATAATTGAAGCAAGGAATCTCGTACCCAAACAAACAGATACTCCGCGGTCATGATCGCGTCTTCGAAAAACCAAGAAAAAAAGAACACCAATGGTTTGATGGTGATGAAGAAGTGGATTTTGATATGTAGTGTAGTCACGTTCGTAGCAAGAGCGGGAGTATTCAAGCAAAAGAAGAAGACGTTGAGCCCACAGGAATGAATGATTCAGTCTGGAGGTTCTACTCCGTATCAGCACTATAAAGCACGGATCCAATTGCGTCCATGGAGTCCGGAGCCGAGCCCGGGGGAGCGTAAAAATCCGGGGCATGAGTCGTTCCAAGCCGCGGACTTCCGCACCGCGCTCTGCGACTCTGTTTACGTGTACTGTACTATGCTATCCAAAAGCACCCTCTCCATTCATGAACCCTCGAGTGATGGCGTCCCTTGTTGAGCAAACCCGTTTTCTCATCGGTGGAAGCTCTTTGACATGTTTCGACGCGGAGAACAATGTGCGATGAGATGGGTCGCGCATTCATCGCCGAGTTTGATGTTGGGAGCAACTTTTGATGATGGCTTCGTTATTCTGTCCGGTGAACGTGGTTTTTGAACGATGAGGTTCGTAGATGGTGGTTTGTAGAGTCTACAGCATGGTCAGTAGCAGTGTATAAGAAGAACGACCAGTTCCTCCTCGAAGTTCAAAGAGCATCCTACAAGCAAACCATACTACAGCACATCTAGTCCTATCCGCACCTCTTCAGCCACCATGAAATTCACAATCGTCATCACTACCATTGTAGCTGCCGTCTCAGCGCAGTCAATCCCAGGTCTCCCAACTTGGTAACAATCCCTCCCTCCCATTCCCTTTCCATCACCACAAACTAACGCAACCCTTCAGTGGCGTAACCTGCATGGCCACGGCCGCAATGAGCGCAACAGGTTGTGGTACCAGCGGTAGGTCCTCTAGCTTCGAGAAGCGACGATTCAAAACTAATGCTCTTTCCCCTTCCTTTCTAGACCCAAAATGTTTCTGCAGCCTACCCGCCATAACCGAAGCCCTCAAGACTTGCGTCCCAAAGCAATGTACCGCCAAGGCTGATGTGAAAACGACTTATGACCTTGCCAACAAGTCTTGCGCTGGGGCGCAGGGATACACGCCTTTGACTCCACCTGCGTAGTCGGAAGAACACAGGACCTTGAACTTTTGGAAAGAGCCATGGCGCGTCCAGGGTGAGGGAAAGGAATGTAGATATTGATTTGGAATTACAGGAACGGGGTGATGATTTTCATGGATTCAGGCAGGCCCTTCATTCATCTACGCATCCGGTACTTGACCTCGAAATAAAACATCAATCTATCCGATATACTGAGATCCGAAAACCCTCATCTTCGACTTGTCTTTGTCTCGACGTATCGGCCCTGATGAACATGAATGTTACTGCTGCGCAATTATCATGAATTGTGGGATGGCGAGCGGATTCTCCGATCCCCACACTCTGATGATGATGATCTGCTGGCTAGGTACCGTATATGGTTAATAATCAAGTCAGGGCAGACCCACTTATACACCACACAGACCAGCAACATTATGAACATCTTTCACTCCCAAAGACCACCGCACGAAGAAAAATACAAAATCCTAAATAGTTCGCATGTGATTGATCTGTGCAGTACGAGAAACCGAGCCTACGAGGAGGGTTACTGTATGTACGAGGGCAATATTCCAAGCACCCAAGCATACCCTAACATAATTCGGGCCTGACGCAGCGGGAGCGGGAGCGGCGAAGGGGGTTGTGCACGACCTCACCTCAGCTGGCGATTGGTCTGCCGTAAGC
Organism: Venturia aucupariae; assembly: GCA_003693225.1. NCBI lineage: Eukaryota > Fungi > Ascomycota > Dothideomycetes > Venturiales > Venturiaceae > Venturia > Venturia aucupariae. Next base: position 27,427 of record QWZN01000080.1, read on the forward strand.
ATATGTGTTGCCAAGAATCTTTGAAACTGTGCGGGGGTTCTCCATTTAGTTTTACTCGGCGATGGACCACAGTAGAATTGGGAGAATCTACTTGGTACTGATGAATGTCAGGTTTCAAAACACGTATAGATGGACTTTCATTTGCGTCCGCTAATGCAATTTGGAGTTGCTGAGATCGTGAGGAACAGTCCGTGCTACTTCTGGTGGAGTAGAGGGTTGATATTGCTCCTGGAGAGTGGTCAGTCCAGTACATAAACAGGAAGCCAACTGCACTTATCCAATTATCCATCAACAAATCCATCACAACATCCATTCAATCGCAATACTCAGCCACCTCACCACAATGAAAGTCTTCATCGCCATTTCTGCACTCATCGCCGCAGTCTCTGCTCAGGCCGCCAATGATTTTACCGGAGTAGCCGCTTGGTAAGTAAAACAATCCACTCCGAATATACCCCAGCTAACGACTCTCAGTGCCGGTCCTTGCTGGGCACCATCTGCCAACATCAAAGACTGTAAAGTCGGAGGTAAGATTTTTCACCCTAGACACATATCAACTCGCTAACGGTTTCGAAAAGATACCAAATGCTGGTGCGGAAAGGCTGAAATCCAGGACGCTTTGAAGACCTGTGTGCCGCAGAAATGCACGAACAAGGCGGATGTCAAGAATGTTTACGAGGCGGCTAACAAGGCGTGCGTTGGAGCTACCGGATTCGTGGCTTTGACACCGCCAGCTTAGAGGAAGGTTGACTGGAAGTTGCGACGCAAGAGGATCGGCAAACACCTAGAGTATCTTGAGACATCGGGTTCCAGATTACTCAAGACAGCTATGGTAGACGTGAATGGGAGCCTTTCGGTTCAGTCCCTTTCTCTTTCAATTGTGGTCTGCTGCTAGCAATTTTCTATCGTATGCCCAAATCCGTGCCCATGTTTCCATGTCTCGAATTGCCATGCAGATGATAAGCTGAAGTCGACGTAGAGTGTAGCGTTGGGACTTGGAATCGATCCGGTTCGATGGCCTTCTTCTTTAATAGGGACGGCGCGGTCGTAGTTGCAGGCAAAAACAACTCTGCGAGCCATGGCGCCTGACGTGGTCTATTGTGGTGATTCCCAACAGCAGCGTTTCTGAAAAGAGATTGTTTTCTCGATGCAAACACTCCTGCCCTTGCTGGCGATAGTTTCCAACAGTCTCCTCGCTGAGCTTCATTTTGCCCAACTCTCTCATCTGAGGGGGAGTCTGAAATCATCTTCGTTCCTCTGCTCCCCCAAACCCGCCCGCGGAGAGCCGAAAGACTACCTAGTGAGTGTGGCCAAAACAGTGGAGGCGTCCTGAGTTTCCGGCGGGATCGCTCTTGTTTACTGGAAGCAATTTGGAAGATCGAGGACACGATGAGGCGGACCGTGGGTCATTCGTAACTTGCAGATCATGGATATCAGAAACGAGATGAAACATCACCCTCTTATGATCCGAAGCTGGTTTTTGGGGCTCCCTATTCGACATGATGATATAGCTCGATTGATGGGCCGAGTAGTTCTAATGCAGTGGTGGACAAAGATGAAGGAGAAATAGATCGGATTTATCAGCGAAAGTGAAAGGGGCCACAAAGCGCGCCGAGCTTTTCACCACCTACTTCATCTTCATCTCTCTTTCTCGTCTTCCACCTTCATTGTCTTTTATCAACCCCGGAATCATCTTGAAGATATTGATATTGTACAAACTTACCATTGATCAAGATGGGAAAACCCGCCTGCCTTGGACAAGATCGTAGTGCACAAATGCTACCCTCCGTTTTTCGACCTGCTCATAACCGTTGAAAAAACTCGCTGCTGCATTTTCGCACAAAAGCCCTGACGTTTCCGGATTCAAATTCCCACAACTTTGCGAGTTCCACGCTGAGATCAAAGTTTGCGTTGGAATTATTGTGGCATCGAAGAGCAGAGGCGGTCGTGGAGGGAAAGACTACTCCGGTGCTGTTTTAAGAGGATTTGAGTGCTGGAGTTCAGTCACAACGATGAGGCTATTCGGAGTTCAGCAAACCGACCGACCAGCCCCGATTCCTTTGTTGGCCTATACATCCCGTCAGAAAGGCTCTTCAGAAGAGGTTGCAGGCCAGACAAATGTACGCAAAAGCGGGTTTTGATCCACGAGCTCTTTTGGATGCATTCTGGATCTAAAGTTGCGATGGGTGTCAGAAGTATTGAGGAATGCTTTTGATTTCTGCTGGCGACTCTCACAACTCGCTGACTGTTACCCGGAGGCAGTATGGTTCTCTTCCTGCATATGCCTTGGTGGCTATGCCTGCAAATGTGATGTGATACATCGGCTCCAAGCCAAAACTTGAAACTCATAGGGATTCGACAATAGACTTTGTCTAATTGCCATTTCACCACCAGCACTGGTCTCAGACAGATAGATTTCGACGCCTTCGCTCACCTGTTGAGGAATGGAAAGCTATCTCGGTGTAGGACTCTTTGGAAGTGGAAATCGACAAACCCGGGCAATCTCTGTAGATTACCAGAGGACCTTGGGTACAATTTTTGATTGAAGACTACTACGACGTTCTCAAGGTTTGCTACGAGAAGTTCACAAAAATCGTGCTGGTGGCCCATCTGTGCTGTGCAAAGAAGTCGAAGTATCTGCAAGCAATACTTCCGGGCGAGGCGTAGGTGGTCAGGTGAATTTAATGAGCTGATAGCTACTAACAGAAGAAGGCCTTTCCATGCAGATCACTTCATGACACTCATTGTCTCCTCCATCACCCCAGACTATCCATAACTTTGGGTTGCTGCTCTCTCGACAGTGGGCTAGCCTGCTAATCTGAGAAACCTTGCGTATTATATTCTCCGCACGTTCCACTCTACAACACCCGTCCCTGACACGGTTGAGACCGGCCAGTGTATCTTTGGCTGGATTGAAATCACGGGACCAAAAGATAGACACCACGGCGTCAAGTTCCCTGGCCAAGAAGAGGTCGTCACGCAGACGCTGAGGATAGTTCAACACAGGAGCTTCCGACTAGAAATAATCTCGCAGTATCTACTCCAATACGTCTTTCTCCAAAACTTCAAGAACTCAACCTCTCTACCATCATAACCAAAACCCAACCGCTTCCACCAAACTCCGGACATATTTCGCAGTCAAACTATCTAAGTAAGTCAATACCAGCACCGTCCTCGGAATCCTCGACAAAAGCATCTATCTACCAATCAATTTTTATTCTCGCATGAAAGCTCACAACCACATTTTTAACCATACATGCAGACTCTTCACAATCTTCTGAGCATCAAACAATCACCTTTGTCCTCTTACAGACCAAAATTCAGGTAAGTACACTCAATCCTTTTCAAAAATTGCATCCCCCAGGGATCATAAGACTGGTTACGTATGAGCCTGAGGCATGACTTTAACTTCAACTCCAACACATTCGTCAAGAGTCTCAATAAATATCTATTGCGCCTATAATTCTTCGTCTTTGATCCAAGTCTTCAGAGTACTTCGCTAAAACCAAACAACAGATATTGAGATTGTTCTCAATATACCACTACCAATCTACTACTAAAAGCCGGTCTCCTTGTTCCAACACAACTCGTCTTTAGGTACGGCTCCCACCTCGCTCCAATTCCCAGACCTCCAAAAATTGCAACACAACGAAAGCAGCAAACACTTCATAATTCCCAACAAAGTTCCGACGCATTGAAAATTCTTCCATCCTCTTCCATCCTCATCTAACTCACAAGTCCAACCTCGCTAATTACTAGTAACCTCCAGAACACCTCCGCTATTCCATCACCGTTCCGAATACAATCTTCTCCAAACTACCTATCAAATCAACCACCATATCAATCGCAATGACTCGCTACAACAACTCTGCCCGCACCGCCGCCACTGTCGCTCAAAAGTAAGGTTCTTACTATCGTTTCACGGCAAAATACTAACCACGACCTTAGGAACATGACCATTGAGTCCATTGCCGATGTGAAGGCTGCGAAGATGAAGGCCATCGAAGAGTACCTAAAGGCATACGACGACTCAATGGAGCGTGTGAAGTTGGGCTTGGTCTTGCTCAAGGTGCTCCCCGGTCTCATTTCTTCAGTGGATGAATACCTCATACTCTCTCGAATACACGCCGAAGCCCTCGTTTCGCGCGCTCGTCCCGGATTCGCGCCAGACACTATGCGCCGTCGTCGGGTCGAGCTGAAGGGGGCGACTCTTAATAAATTGCGCGCAGGTACGACTGATTCTCCCACAACATGGTCTCCTGAATCCAGAGCTGACACACAATAGCATACCAAGCTGCGCGAGATCGTTGCTTTGTCAGCATCGGAGACGATACTTCGAGGTCGTCGGATTATACTCACCCATTCTCTCCACCAGCATTGACTCCGACTGCAGAGGTCAACTCTCCTAAGCCTCAGAAGTCGGCCAAGAAGATCGCTACAGCCACCTTTTCGCCGAAGTCGGAGCAGACCACGCCGGCTGCACCCACCTCTGACTTAACGCCCCTTCGACTCCAAATCCCCTCGGTCAATGCAGCCGTGATCGAGACACCTCAAGTCGCATTGCCTGAGGTTGAGTCTCCCTCACCAGCGACCAAGATTTTCGCAGCCGAGTCGGCCAAGTTCAAGAATCGTCGGACTCGAAATAAGAAGGTAAAGGTGCCAGCATCTCCCTCACCAACGAAGGAGACCAAGGGGCAAGCGGCTCCCACTCCTCGATGGCCATCGTCCGATTTCGACTTCCGGGTCTCACCATCCAAGCAGGCCTTGGTGCAAGTGAATGCGACTGTTCCCCTTCTGGGCTCAGCCCACAATCGCAGTGTTTCTGACTCGTCATCAATGTCGAGCTTCTCTGTTGCTGGTCGCTCACGAGGCGACTCATCGTCTTCAAGCGACGAAGACAAGCCGTCGACGGGCAAGACCACTCCACATCGTTTGTCGGAGGCATCAGAGTCCGATAAGCCCTTGGACCTCTTCCCAGAATATGCGCCGTCACCCATTGTCGAGGCAGACTTGACGTCCTTGGAAGAGCTATCTTTCACCGCGGACGTGACCGCCATCGCGTCCATGCCGGAGGTTGTCACTGCAGATACCCCGGTCGAAGAGCAGGCTGTTTCGCCCTCAGCGGAGGAAGCTCTTCTGGCTGCTGTGGCCAATGACACCAGCCCTGCTTTCTTCAAGCGAATTACCAGTCGACGATCCTCGAGGACGTACGAGGAGCTGCTACCAACCCACTTGAGCACGTTTGGAAAGACCGTCATTATGGTGAAGCAGATGGTGAACGCCAGCGATGTGGCATTCTTCAGCGACGAAGATGAAGCACACAACATCAAACTGGTGGACAGCCTTGACGTGTACCATTACTCCACGCTCCCGAAGATGGTTCTGTCCACAGATCAAGCCAAGGAGCAGGCGGCCTTCGACTTGGCGATGTTGAAGCACCGCGACGACTTGATGCGTCACGCTGCTCAAGAAGCTGCAGCAAAGGTGCCTCAGACCAAAGCAGATGCGCAGATGAGCGCCTTATTTGCCATAGGAATCCAGTCGTTGGAGAAGAATGGCACTTTGTTCTTCAACCCAAAGTACAAGCCATGTAACCCAGTCGAAGAGGAAGTTCTTGACGTTGAACAGGATCCAGCCATTGTCTCAATGGTGACCTCCTTGTCATCGGGCACTGGCCTGGCTGCCACCCTCACCCGTCTTGGACCAAACCGTCCTTTTGCCTCGTGGTACAAGTCATCAATGCCCGCCACATCGATGGCTCGGGCGCCCGCCGATGGCCTTGATGCATTAATTGTTCGCATGCGCGCTCGAGAGGCTGCCAAGTTAACCGCAATCCAGCCCACCGTCTCCGCTCCGATTGTTCATGAGTCGTCGATTGAAGCCGTCTCATCGATGAAGAATTTACCAATGGACAAATACTTCACCCACGGATTCTCCGGGGCGGACCTTGCAGAAGAGGAGGAGTCATTTTTAGAGGCACCAATGATCGAAGAGCCTTTCATGGAGGCATCAAAGATTGAAGAGACCATCTTCGAGACTCCAACGATCGAAGAATACATCCTCGAGGCAGTTAAGGCACGAGCTCCCGCCCCCATCGTGCCAATCGCCGCCACCAAGAAGGCACAGGCCAAAGCCTCAAAGCCCGCCAAGGCGTCAAAGACCGTGGCCAAATTGACCGGCCCACGCACACGCGACTCTCTCTCCAAGAAAGAGAAGCGCGCAATGAAAAAGGCTGGTCTCTTATGAACGCTCCCTTGATCGAGGGATGGATGGATGGATGACAGGAAATAAGGTTGGGAAGATAAGCACATCATCGATACCCACGTTTTCGATTCCTCGACTCGAAATCCAATTTAGAGAAGAAACAAAGAAAGAAACATCACAGAAGACTCATGCCAGTCAAGGAAATGACCCATGACAAAGGAACGCACATTTCAACATAGATAATATCGGCTTCCACCTTAACAGACAGGGTAAAAGCAAAAGTATCCACATCCCACTCAGGAAAAAGAAAAAAAAAGGTTCCACGACATTCAGAACTCAAAGGATACAAACAGACCATCCCATTCATTTCAAAAGATATGGATATGGATACCCAATCCCATCCCTTTGGATCCTTCACAGCAAAGGACGAGAGAGAGTCAAGGTTGGATTATACCTCATATACCTAGATAGATACCCACAGCATAGTTCAAACGCATTCCGAATCGCAGAAAATTAAAACGGAGGAAAATTAGAACGGTGATTCTCTTGTGTCATATCGTAGATGGGTTGATACCTATACCACAATGATTCTGACTGATATTCAGAATTTGAGTTTTGCGATATTCACTTTGCATACACTTGGACTTTGGAAAGGCAAGATGGACGGTAGGGAGTTTCTGGAGACGGTGGGAAAGCACTAGGTTTGACAGAAAATTTATCGATATCGATTTAAGATTGAAAGTGTTGATTCGAATGTCAGGATCTATCGGCGGGACACAGAAATCGGTCACCCGACACAGTAGTGCAATGGAGCAAAGCTGGCATATATTTCTCGTTAGCAATTTGAGTCTGAAGCTTGGCATTGTATTCGGGCTTGAGTTGATGACAAATAGGATATTTGCGTCAAGACTAGGTGCGAGGCTAGTTGTATCAATCTCTCGGGCTATCTTCCAAGAACCTCATCGAACCTCTCACCCCCCTCATCTCCCTCAAAGCGACAAATACAACTTCCCAGCCTCCGTCAATGAATTCCCCCGCTGCAACCCATTCGCCCTCCCCACATCCTCACCCACGTCCTCCATGGCCCCATACCAAGCATATCTCTCAACATACTCCGCATCTTCTAAAAATTCCACACACTCCTTCATAAACGCCAACACCTCCGCCTCACTCACGGGAGCCTTCGGATCCCAATTCGTACAAGCAAATTCCGTGACCCAAATGGGTAGTCCAAAGGCATCATAAACCTCCTCCACGTACTCCTTGAATCCTTGAAAAGAGGTATGATAGACGTGAATCGAGAGGTGATCGATACCTGAGGCTTGGATACCGCCGAGGTCGGAGATAAAGGAAATGATCCAGGGGAGACCGTGGGGACCATTTGCGATGGAGGGGGATCCGATGAGGACGGAGGGGAAGAGGAAACGGAGGGGGAGGATGTGTTCTTTCCAGAGCTGTACTGCTTCGGAGACGGAGACGTTTGCTTGCGTGTTTATGCAGGGTTCGTTGAAGCCTCTATCCCATCTCATCATCAGCAAATTGCGAAATCAAAATCTCCCAGTATAGGGAAAGAACGGGAGGAAGCCCTACATGAAGTGTTGCGTCTGATCATCGCTCATATATCTCGTTATACGTGGTATAACTTGATCCACCTCCTTGGCAGTCCGGCATTGCGGTATATATGTTACTGTTGGAGGGAGCCCTTTCGGTTTCCACAGTTCCCAGTTGAAGATCCAGCCAATTTTTCCGGAATCGAAGGCGGCTTTGTAGATGGAGAAATGGTTTGGGTCGAAGTTCCAGGGGACGGAGAGGCCGCGCTTAACTTCTTCTGAGGGGGGTGGGAGATCGTCGAAGCGGACGGTCGTGGCATGGGGAAGTGACATTTTCAAAGGATTGTTGGGAGAGGTGGGAAAAGTGGGATAATTATGTTGAGGTGATGGATATTCAGGTAGTTAATGGAGGTTGTAGAAGGTTTGAGGCGATGTCATGCAATTTGAAGGCAAAAACTTGATTGTTGGTGGTAGATGGGAAGTAGATGAAGCTGGAAGAGGGCGAGATAGTATGGCTCACCTTGGAGGCTTTCGTGCAAGGGGAGGAACGAAGGATGGGAGGTGCTGATAGGGCGACGAAAGCAAGTCAGAAGCTCGAGAGAGAGGCCTTACAGATGGGCAAGTCCATGGCTCCTTCTCATTCTCTCTACCACCAAGCTATCCACGACCTCGAGTAGATTGTGATAACACTTTGTACTCCATGTGCGGAGACAGGATGGCAGATGTTTGTGTACATGCAGGCAGGAATTGGGTGGCGGATATGCCGTGGAATTGTAAGCTCCAAAGCCTTCCAAGTTTCCAGTAGCACGCTGAGTACAAAAGCAGTATCTACTGTTGGCTGCCGTACGAGACATTCAAGTTCACGATGATAATGACATTTGATAGCAGCCTGAGGACACAAATTTGGAGAGCCTGAGAATGGAGGGGATTTAGAGTCACGTGTTTGGTCCCACTATTGTCAATCGCGCTTACCCGATTCGCCAATCTAATCAAAAAGGGGTTTCCGAGGTCGTTCGCGTGTCCGACGCGTCGTTCGTATTAAACATCCTCAGAACCGTCCAATTCTAACGGAGAAGTCATTATCTGGACAACAAACCACCTACATAAGAGCTTGGATAAAGACGCGTCTTACCGCGTCTTACTACGGAAATCGACTTTGGCAACCGCATACTCACAATATCAAAATGAGCACCAACAAACGACCACGAACAAAGAGTCTGGCTCTAAATCAAGCACCCCCAAAACGCGCCAAAAAGCAACAAGACACCACTATCTCATTCCTCTCAGCGGACTCACAAACACCACTTCAGCCAGCACTACCACCTCTACGCCAGCACAAATCAGCGTACCACCGCCCAGCCCTCCTCAATCATGTGCCGACCCAAAAGTCCCTCTTGTCTTGGTTCGATAACGTCAGCAAAGACCGCGACATGCCCTGGCGCCAAAAATGGATTGATCCCTCAATGTTCTCCAAATCCAAAAAGTCAGAACTTGACCTGAGAGAATCACTCAAGAAAAGAGCATACCAAGTCTGGATCTCAGAAATAATGCTGCAACAAACACGCGTCGAAACAGTTCGTGCTTACTACACATCCTGGCACACCCGCTGGCCTACTATCGAAGATCTCGCCAAGGCTGAGGAAGCAGAGGTGTTGAATGCGTGGAAAGGATTGGGGTATTACTCCCGAGCCACGAGGATTCATAAGGCTGCGAAGTTGATTGTGAACGATTCTGAGATGAAGGGAATGTTACCTGAGCTGCCGAGTGAACTTGAGACGAAGGTGCCGGGAGTGGGGAGGTACACGGCTGGTGCTGTTTCGTCCATTGTGTTCGGACATGCGGTGCCGATTTTGGATGGGAATGTCATGAGGGTTCTCTGTAGACAGACGGGGTTGTATGCGAACATGAAGAGTAAAGTTACAACGGATATGCTGTGGGAGGTTGCCGAAAGGTTGGTCAAAAGAGTCGCCAGAGAAGCTCTGGTAGAGCAGGGGGTGAAGATGGAGGATGAGGAGGTTCCCAAAAGTGAAATTCCGAGTTTCTGGAATCAGGCGTTGATGGAGCTAGGGAGCACGCTCTGTAAACCTGTCAAGCCGGATTGTGGGACTTGTCCCGTAAAAGAGACATGTCTGGCTTATGCGGAGGGCAAAAAGCTGACGGCTGAGAAGGGACTATTGGATGGAGAACCATCGAGTACGGTCTTTGACACGACAACGGGAGTCGAAGTCCTGGATATCGAAGATCTCTGCAGCTATTGCGAATCAATGGAGGGAATAGAAATCACAACCGAGCCAGAACGAACATCATCGAAAACCACTGCCAAAGGAAAGGCCAAATCAAAACAGAAATCCGGTCTCAAACAAGGGACGCTGGCATTTGGTCAAAAATCGAAACCCGCCTCAGCCACGGAGTCCAAAGCCAACCTCACTTTGAAAGCCAAAGACGTCATCGAAAAACATGTCTCACTGTTTCCCCTCAAGGTAATCAAAAAAGCCGTCAGAAACGAGGAGCACAACGTATGCATCATCATGCGCTCAAACGGCCACGGAGCAGACGAATACTTAATCGAGCAACGACCCGACAAGGGTCTACTCGCAAGCCTCTGGCAATTCCCCTCCTTAACAGTCTTTAACGACGAAGGCCAAACCGCCAATGCCTCCGAAGAAGACAGCGCATCGGATGTCGAAGATTCGGACGGCTTGCCAGTGAAACTGCGAAAGAATAAATTAAAGAAGAAGACGAAGATTGTACACAAGGGTTTGACGATGGTTACACCACGAGATCCACCCGATGCGAAGGGGAGGAAACATACGGCCATCACCTTTGTCAATTATGTCCTCTCGAAAAAGTACGAGCCTCACGTTGACGATACGGGGCTGGGAAACGCAGGGCACATGTCTGAGATTGGAAGTCTCACGCACTTGTTCTCGCATATCAGATTGGTGATGCATGTGCATACATTTATGTTTGGGACTGCCACTCCGAAGGAGATTTCAATGGGATTGGGTGGCACAAAAGAGGAGTACCAGAAGAGGAAGTGGGCGAGCAGGGAGGAGATTGAGGAAGAGAGTTTTGGGACGGGGATGAGGAAGTGTTGGACGCTGTATTTGGAGACGTATGGGAAGTCTTGATTTGGTACTTGGTCTTGAATATTATGCATGCTCCAATCAACACGAAAATCGTCTTCTTTTCCTCGGGAAACGATAAAATAGCTCTAGTTCGTATAACAATGCATGCTACTCGCAAGTCCGCTGATATAATGGCGTGTACATTTTCATCATGGAAGAGATGATTGTTGTTGAATTTTGAGCATAGGCCTTGATGGTCACATGCTGTTCGAACAATACTTATGTTTCTGACAGAACTATGAGTACAAAATTCAGGACAAACCAGCACCAGTACCACCAAATATGCAGTTATAATGATTATGGAGTCTTTGGAATATCGTGTCTTAGTGGAGTTGAACACAGTAAAGCAGGCCTCTCAACAGTCCGCCGCGTACACGAGTAAGGCCAGGGCGACTAGACGGGGTGTTAATAATCCGCCGTTAGAATTATGGCGTGAATTCTAGTGTCCGCTGTATAGCTCTGGTAATACAGGCGGCAGAGAGTGATTCTCTATATAATTATCCTAATTAGGAAGTTGATATATATTTCTATCTATTATTCTCGCCTTTTATTCCGTCATCTTATAATATAGTACTCGCTTAATAGTAGGGCGAGTATATTGCAAAGCTGGCCGGCTAGTAAGCCTAAGTCTCGAGACGTCTTGGTATCTAGCGGCCTGAGACGGGTAAATTTAGACGGACCGTTAAACGTCTGCTTCAAGGCCCCATTCCTGCTTCAACCGCAAAAAAATGAGTAAAAACAATGGGTATGAAAGACATCTCCGTCGACCACTTGCGGAACGGCCAATAACGTGTATGTAGCTAAAAGAATCGTATGATTATTCCCATTCTGTCACCGGAACAGACATTGTCTTGAGCAGAGAATATCAACGTCAGAGGTTTCATTTCCTCATCGCCATCTTCGTCTTTCCACTTGCATTATTATATCTCCTCCATCATTGTCAGGACTGATGACCTTGATGTGATTGGGAACAGTATTATGATTGGACGTTCGCTTTCGCACCCGCGACAGGTAAATTGGCTTGACATCAAATGCGGGGGCTGGCTTCTATACTGTGGTAGGATGGGGATTAAACGTTAATTCTCGGCTCGATAATACCCCTGTTATCTCCTACCCCAACGTAGGATTATACATATAAAACTTACTTCTTTAGAAAGAGAAAAGCGAGGAGAATAAGATCCTTTTCTTCCGATTAAAAAATATTAAGGTTACGTTAAGTTATACGTAGAAGAGAACTTGTCGCACGGATCAAGACAGGGGTTGCAATTAACGTTTATTCCCCAAGCTACCACAGTATAGTCTAGATGAAACTGATACCTACTGAAGTCTCGCAGCGACCAATCAGACCTGAATACACCTCTTTCGCACCCGCGACAGGCAAATTAGCTCGACATCAAACGCAGAGTTTGGCTTGTACAACACAGTGTCGATGAAGCTGAAGCACGAAACCTGCCTCCGTCGCAATTTTGGAGATAGGTACTGCTCTACCTAGTAACAAGTTTCACATTCGCGGGTGCAAAAGCATGGGCACAATTGACATACCTAGCACAATATCAGGTTAAAAAATAGTTGTTTTCACTGGTCTGCTAGGGGCAGCATGCGGATATTCCAGCACGCATTCCTCATTCTACAGTATACACGGGAATGAAAGGGGAAATGCTACGTCTGACAGCAGTAGAGAACCTCGAGCATTAATAATGTAGCCGCACAAGGTTTTTACGTCTATAATAAATTAATTTTCTCTTGGCTACATGCTATGATAGAATGGAGCAACGGCATCGAGGTTGCCAAGGACTGGGGTGCTGCTAGTTGATGGTTCGTACTGCTATTTGTTGCGTAGTTCGTAGCATGATGTGGTCAAAAATAATGTGGGGTTTATGCATGTGAGAACGAGAGGACTACAGTAGTAGGAGGTGATGACATGGGTCCTGTGAGCTGGAGACAGGGAGTGGGCTTGTCGCTGGGAGCGTGAACGAGAACTGAAGATCGGACACTCCACAGTACTCACCACCTGCATCCATGATGGACACTAACTAGTATCTCCAAATACTCCAGCCACGGAAGCTCTAACAACACTTCCAAGAAGACCTGGCAAGAACACCATGCCACCTCACGACTTGATGGGCATGTCTACTGTAAAAGCGTCGAACATTATTCTTAGGCGAGGGGATCACGTACGATCGCACACGCGGAGAATTATTATGATACGAGATCCACCGGGTCTTGTTGAAATTCCCTACTTCGTCCCTGAGGCTGGAGCAATGGAACGCCTAAATAATTAAATCTGATACCAAAACCAACCACAACAACACGCCATCAAGAAGAAGAAATTCTGCTCTGATCATATCGAAGACGGGAAGGTTTCCCGTGACGATACAAGATCTACTACGCGGTAGATTTACTGTCGACTCACCCTAGTCGTCACTGCCTCCAGACAGCACATTCGGGGAGTGATCATCGAGGATGAGACGTAGTTGCTGTCTGGGGTAGCGGATGAAACAGTAAATCGTACTTTTTACGAGCGGAGCGTTCTCCACGAGTCGAGAGATCCGGCAACCGCAATCTTTACGGATCGACGGAGAAGTTTGCGCACGACAGCCAGAGTGTGAGATACGGATGGGAGTAAATTGCTGTCCTACGCGAAGCCAGGTTTGGGTCGTTTAGAGGCCTGATTCAATCTCATGAAATTTAGTCATTATCTTTGATAAAAATGACTTGGCAATTATTGAAAGGTCATCTCGCACGGCACCAGAGATCTTCTATTATTGAAATTGAGATCGCCTACCAGTTATGAGAACAAAGTCGAAGGAATTTCCTTTGGCACGAAAGTTTATTTCCTTCCGAGGAACCATAGGAGCGAAGATGGTTTATCCCAGAACCCTCTCGTTTAGCCTTCCAATAGGCGAGGAGACTGCAGGATGGCCCATCCCCACTTTGATGAACATCTTCATTTAGCCTCGCGGACCACTTCCAGAAACTGTCAAGTGCAGATCATGAACAGCTCCCGACTCGATGGTAACAAGGTGACGGTCTTCGATTAAAAGACGCCGAAGTAATCCCTGGTGAGTGCAATGATTAGCACATGAACTACAACCGAGCGTCAACAGCTCCGTTGTACCATCAGCCTGCCCAATATAATACGATCAGATCCACCTTCTTATCACCACCACTAGCAAAGCTTCTGTGTCTCGGTGAAAGGAAAGCAATACAGTCCTTACCTCGTCATACACAACTCTCAAAATGTTGTTCCTAACCTCCCTCTCCATCATCACCTCCTACATCGCAATCACAACAGCTGCACCAATACCAAATGCACAAACATTCGTCGTTCCACCTGAAGATTTAGCTCCGCCGCCAATACCAGCTACCGTTCCAGTGCAGTCAGCCCCAGCACCAGTATTTCCTACACAAATCGCGCCAGTTGCACCACAGGGCTGGTCTCAACCTCCATGGCCCAACAACAAGCCTGCCTCCACTGTAACCCTAGGTCCCACACGACCTCAACCACAAATTCCCCCGAGTCCTCCAAAGCAAGAACAAGCGGACAAACCATATATTGAGAATGACAAAAACAATGGTTTTACCATACACGGACCCCTCGGGTATGTCTTCATCTCTCTGTCTTTCCAGCCCCTTATCCCAAGCTCGTGAATAATTGCCCTGTCGGTTATTTCGGCATAAACCAAAATACCCTCACACTCTCCCTCGCTAACTATCTAACTTACCAACAAATCTACCGTGATCCCCCCTTCTTTGAAGTCACCTCAACGTCCTAACTCTTTGTGCTTAGAACATACCACAAAGGTCCCGACGGAACTTACATCAAAGGCGGCCTCGGCACCATCGATGCCCAAAAAGGCGCTCCAACCTACTACCAAAGCGGCCTTGGGACAGTAGTAAGTGGTCAGGGTGTATGGAAGTACGATCCCACTAATAAGAACGGTCCATATGGCGGGGGGAACAACCAAAGCCAAGATAAGTCAGGTGGGAGGAGCAACATTGTGAGAAATATTTTGAGTTTTATGGGGATCGCAAAAGAGACAAACGACTAGTGGCGTTTTGTTTTGATGCGAAGAGAAGCAAGGGGGATATGTCTGTGGTGTCCCGTTCACTCTGACGACCTTGACAATGGCTTTTGTAGGTTTAGCAATGAGACTTGTGGGCTGTCATGTTTCTTCACAATACCTTCCTTGTGCTGTGAAATTTTCATGGACACGGCCAAAACGGTCGGGCTAACACATACCAGTCAATAAGGAGAGTCGAAAAAGCCGGGATGAGAGGAGTCTGAACGTAACCACCGAGAACTGAATGACTCAACCTTTTCTCGAGTCACCATGAAGGTCGAATACACATTTCGAAGTTAAATCCTTCGTTTTGAGACGGATATCGATACATTTCTGGCGATCATGAAGAACTGTGCGCCTGTAGCTTGAATTATCGATCAAAAATCAGTTGATTTGACCTTTTGTTGATCGTGGAATGGAAGGTTTTGCAGGGGAGAACATTCATCATCGATACCGCAATGAGGTTTAAGGGTGGTAGGATGGTATCGTGTTTAATATGTACAAATTCTGCAAGAGAATAAGCGCTTTTTCTATTTCTTCTGTTCCGTTTCTTTAGGTGGCTCTGGCTTCGGTGTAGGTAATTTGAACTGCGATGGATTAGGCAATGCTGAAACATAATCAAACATACAAGACCTACCTGGTCAGGTTGCCTGTCTGTTCCAGGGCCAACTTGCTCCCATGCCGCGGATCCACCTCTGAAGTTCCTATATGCCTGAGTCATCTCCAAGGGCTCCACCACAATTCGCTTCTTCTCTTCGTCGTATCTGATCTCGGTATATCCGGTCATTGGGAAGTCTTTTCTCAGTGGGTGCCCGTCGAAGCCGTAATCTGTCATTATCCTCCTCAGATCGGGATGGCCGGTGAAGAAGACGCCAAACAGATCATACACTTCTCGCTCGTACCAATTGGCTCCATCATAAAGCCCGCAGAGAGAGGGTACTGGCGTGGCTTCATCGGCATATGTCTTCACGCGTATGCGAGAATTGTGGCGAACGGAAAGAAGATTGTAGACGACCTCGAAGCGCTGGTCCTTAGTAGGATAATCTACAGCGGTGATGTCCGAAATTTGCGTGTATTCGGCAGCTGTGTGATACTTGAGGAAGGTGAAGACCGGAATGACACCTGAGGGTGGAATGTGAATGGTAAGCTCATCTTTCCAGATGGTGAACCTGTCACGCGATCAGCATAGTACGGTAACGGAATTGACATTGCATACTGTTGGACATATTTCGGCATACATGACAGTAGGTACTGGCCGTATTTGTGCAATGCCTCAGCCTTCTCAGCGTATTTATCGGCAGGATTCACGACCGGTGCTGTTTGTGTAGGCTGTAGCCCCCGTTCCAGGTGCTATGGATATGGTCATTTTGTATTCGATTCGTATGACTCAACGAATGTATCACATACCCTCAGATTGGGGAATGGGTCCACGGCCGCCTCTTTCTTCTTCTTCGAACCGAAGAGGAAATTGGGCGGAGTGGTAGAGAAAGGGCGGGCAATGCGCACAGTGTTTGCGCGCAAAGAAGAACCGGCGGTCCTAGCAACTGACAATCGGAGGGCCATTGCTGGGTGTGTCCTCGAACTTTGTTATGCGGCAATTGCAGTTGTATTGAAGTCGAAGTGATGAAGTAGAATCCAACCTAAGGCAACTAATCAGTGATGCCTTAGATTGAATTGCCGTCACGGTGCTAGCAACAGTACAGGAACATCGACACCAGAACATACAACACTGCCATCCAATCCAACACCAACTGCGCCCTCCGTCCTCTCTAAGGATCCCCGCTCTGGACTTCTGCATCTGTATGCGTGCTTCACCTCGACTGTTAATAAGGCCTCCGATTTCCACTGGAGCTCGGCGCAACTGAGCAACCCCCTCGAACACCTGAACCACAAACTCGATACGACCACTCTCGCCACCACTCGGCTTTCTCCACACATCAGACACATAATGGCCCGGATACAACAAGACCAGTTCATCGATGAGGATGAAGAGGAGGAGGTCTGTCCGCTCTGCGTTGAAGAATTCGACTTGGGCGACAAGTACTTCCGACCGTGTCCATGTGGTTATCAGGTACGGCTCTCCTTCTATCCCCATCTTCACTTTATACCAAGGTGGATGGCTCGAATGAGTCATTCATCCCATTCACTCCTGCAACTGTGACTACTGGACCAGTTGTGGCGAGGTGCTGCGACACGTCCATCACTCGTATAGCTTCCACCAATCAGCATTCACTGACAGACTCCAGATATGTCAGTTTTGCTACAACAATATCAAGACGACCATGAATGGACTATGTCCGGCATGTCGGCGGCCCTACGATGACAAACCCTTCCAATTCAAGAATGTCACCCCGGAAGAGCTGCTCCAGCACAGTCAGCTCAAGGCTGCCCAGCAGAAGAAGAAAGCGGCAGCCAAACAGAAAGAGGTGCAGAGACGCGAAGCTGATAACTTGAGCCGAAAACACCTGGCTGGTCTACGCGTGCGGCAAAAAAACCTCGTCTATGTGACAGGCATGAAGCCAAAGATACAAGGCGACCGAGTGGCAGAGCTATTACGAGGAAAAGAATACTTTGGACAATACGGCGACATTATCAAAGTAGTTGTCAGTAAGTCCAAGGATGCGGCCTACACGTTGAATCAACCAGTGGGCATTTATGTCACTTTCACCCGTAAAGAGGACGCGGCGGCCTGTATAGAAGCTATCAATCAAGCTGCACAGTCGGGTGATGGGAAGATACGGTAGGTCTGAACGCAACCGGTCTGTACCAAGTTTAGCTAACAAGAAATAGTGCGCAACATGGGACGACGAAATACTGCTCAGCTTATCTCCGAGGCGACACCTGCAATAATAAGAGCTGTATGTTTCTTCATGAACCTGGAGAACAAAACGAAAGCTTCACCAGACAAGATCTTTCTTCGATGAATGCCGCCGGAACCCAGCAGTCCATTGATGATCAAGGCGACATGGATAGTCTGCAACCACAACCACCGCCTCAGCATACACAACCTGTTGCCGCTGCCATGCAACCCGAGCTTGCCCCCTCGAGTCCAACGAGCAGTAGCGCTGATGGTTCTGGACTTCCTGCTGCTGCCAACTGGGCAAACAGCGCTGCTCGACGCCTGAGTCGTGCTACGACAACCTCCAACGCAAGCCCAGTAGCTGCAAATTCGGTGCCTGAGCGATCGAGCGTTGAAGGTTATCAAGCTGATCCCGAGTCTTCGGCACGATCCGGAAAGGATTCTAGTTCCGATTCCACGAGACCAAGGCTCTTACATACGAAGCCCCGGAGACAGCCCAAGGATGTTGCTTTTCAGAATTTGCTCAAAGCTGCATTCAACTCTGACATTATTTTTGAATTCTCGCCAAATGGTGCCAGTGAAGAGGACCTCAAATCCATAAAACTTTTTCCTCCGTTGTGGGATCCCAAGGGTGGGCTCAAACGTCGGCAGATGAAGGATCGCAAAGCCATGGAGTTGCGAGAACAACAAGAAGCCGCGGAAGCTGCTTTGCGAGCCCCTCCCAAGCCTAATATTGAGGAACAGTCAGAACACCATGAGCCCACGGAGCAGCAAGGTGGCGCTGGTGGGAGCTTGCAGCTGGGTGGAGAGCCAGAGGAGCGACAAGAGCGGAACTTCGGAATGGCTCCTCACGCAGCCATACAACCTCCATCTCAAGCATTTGGCTTGCACCCTGGCTTCAGCAACTACATGCTCGGCGATGACATGTCAACAGCAAGCGGCAGTACCGGTAGAGGTCCAACACCATCACAAGCACAACAGCAGCTACTCCTCCAGCAATTCGAAAAAGCTCGTGTTCATCCTCAGATAGGTGGAGCTCATGGTCGACACAACTCGCGATTCGCTTTCACAGATAATGGCAACCTTAAGCCTGGTACAATACTTAAACAGCAAGGCGCGGCCCTGGGACAAAACACGTCTGCATACGGTGCGCAGTCTTCAGTCGCCAGCGGTCATGTTTTCAGCAGCGGTGTTCAGGGACCTCCGCCGGGGCTAAAGCCCACAGGCACGCCACCAGTTAGTGGCGGGGGCATGTTCGGCCAAGGATATGGCTTCACTGCGGGATATGGGGCAAATACCACTGGAAGCCAAGTAGACAAGTCATGGGACCTGCATCGCGGGCAGCGTGTCAATCAGGACACTGGAAAGCGTGAGTTAATGTTCTCGTCCCATGTCAATTACCCCTCGGCCTCCACACAAGCCTCTGCTCTTGGTCATCTGAGCTACCCTTATGGGTCTCAGCCTGGTGCATCAGCATTTCAGGAGCCTAGCGGTCAGCAAAAGCAGAAGAAGAAGGGAAAAAAGCACAGACATGCTAACACTTCCTCTTCTGGAGGTGGTGGGCTAGCTGATACTGTTGCAGACCCTAATACTTTGCAAGCTCGACTACACCAAACCGGTGGCGCTGGCATGAACGGACAAGGTCTCTATGCCGGGCAAGGCCAAGGTGGGTTACCTATGTACAACAACAACACATTTGGCGGGCGCGGCGCGTGGTAGATTAATTTTCCTCCCTTTTTCTCTTTTCAACGGAATTTGACGAGCGACGGCGGAGACTCTACACCCCCTTTCGGTTATACAAATTCTGCATCTGGAGTTTTCATTATGGAGACGCGAACATCTTGTAACATCAAAATTCATGGAGCAAAACTGCCAAAAGCGGTCTCGGAGGGAAGTCTGGCGGCACAACTCACGAGAGCTCACTGGCGTTTGGGGAACACTGCTTATCATTTCCATTTTCTTGATGCGTCACACCACTTGGGCCACTTAGCTGCTGCGACTGGTTACGACCATCGCCGTCTTTGAGATCAGAGGCCGCTTCATCTCCGTCGTCTTCGTCACATCCGCCTTGTATGTAGGTTACCACCTCCAGCCTGACCTCTTATAGGTGGCATCAACCTTGGCTTCTTCAACTACTTCCTTTTCATCTCACTGGATGTGACGAAGGCGATTGAGACGAGATGCGTGACCGTGATGCCGCTCCAAGTACTCAACCTGCCTAGCCGCCGCGTCTGCACTTTTGTTGAAGCAGTTGTAAGATCTCGAATTTGTTGCTAATTGTTCCTCGCGTAGATGACCTTCCAGCATTGGGGCAGACACTTGATGTATCCCGTCGTTCGACGCCGTCGGTCCCACCTGGTTTGTTTCCACCAGGTGCCTCTTCCCAGGAGCGCAACGAGCAGAGTGAATTAGCAAAGCCAAAACAAGTCCCACCGGGCCCTGAAGCGAAGTCAATTGAGCCCGAGACACCTAAATCTAAGAACGCTTCCGTAGCCGATAAAGGTGGTAAGACTGAGCACGTAAATGAACCAGTGGTTCCCATATTGTCTAAAAATGCTGCAATTTCGGCTCCAAAAAAGTCTGGGAAAGCAAAGGAGAAGCAAGCGATGGCTTCCAAGCCTTCCATCCAGCCATCCTCATCTCACCAAGGACCGACCAAGATTGCACAGGACCCAGCAGAGCCCGTCGATCCTAAGACTGTGTCTCCTCGCAAATCCGTGGCACCGACAGGCGAAAAGCAGCGACCGCATCCTGGCGAACTGAAAATTGAGACAGCCCCACTACTAGAGAAGAAGGTCGAATCCCCAAGTGTCGTTACGTCTGCCTCGTCTGCAAAGCCTGATCTCAGCACGAGACCATCTCGAGCAGGCTCGGTAACTGCATCATCGATCAATTCGCGGCCAGACACACCGGCTGCCGCGACCATCTCATCCGGCTCTCCAATGAGAAGAACGACTCAGCCAAGGACCTTGCGGATTACTGACACACCACGGGCGGAGACACCTCCCGCGCTACCAACACCTGCTCCATCCGTGCCATTAATAGCGGCAGCCACTGCAGGTGCAAGCAAACAGGCTTCCAGGCGTCCGAGCATCACCTCCACCATGCCACCTGGGACGCCCATAAGCGAGCGAGTTGATGCTTTCTCTGTTGCTTCAACATCTGTTTCCCGAGCCAGCTCGCCGCCGCCCAGCGTGGCGAATCGTCAAGTGAGAAAGGAAACGACCAGTAAGAAGAGAAGAAAGGAGAAAGAGCTCAAGGATGCGGAGATTGCTGCCATCATCACTCCCAAAGACACCGTCGAAGAAGTTGCGCCTATTCTTGCTCGTAAGACTAAGAAGAACAAGAGTAAGCCAGCTGGGTCTGGCCCGACACCAGCTCCTAAGAACGGAGCACCAGCTGCAACTGCGCAAGCTAAAAGGTCTGAGAAGTCAACAGCTTCTGTGAAGGAGACTTCTTCCTCTTCGCAAACAGACAGTGCGAAGAGCCCACAGGAGCCTCAGACGCCAGTTCAAGCCAGAGCCAAAGCTCCTTCGCCACCTGCTCCATCGCTTCCTACCACTCCAATTAAGGAATCGCCACGTGCCAGAGAGTCCACGCCGGGCGCGAAAACCTCGCCACATCAGATGACAGCAGGTGCAATCTTGCAAGCCCTAGAGTCAACCCATCAACTTGCATTGTCCGCCCTATCTTTGCTTAAGCCGTTATCTCAAAAGTCAGAGCTTAGGAAGCTTGGCATTGATCCCTTCTCTGCCCAAGATCTGCAGAACCACATTGAGCAATTGAGATATGAGCTTTCGCGAGCGGACGAGGAGTTGCTAATCCAAGGGAAGGCCGTTCGAAAGGACCTCGGAAAGGAGGAACCCCCACGAATCAGCGGACGAACAATGATTTCTCCACTTGGTGTCCGCGTCACTTGTCTCACTGATGAGGAAGAAGACAGGTTTTTGGAGTTGGAGGCCAAAATCTGGGAGACCAAAGGCCAGAGGAGGTGGGGTGGTGGAAAGCCAACAACAGCTGAGGGCTCACAATCAGTCTCTGGCCTCGTCCAAAGAGCCAAGCCTGAGTCCGGTGAAGATGGGGCGCAAAAGTTGCTCGAGGGTGGATCTTTGGAAGATCTCCCATACTTGCCAGGCCAAAACCGACGAGCGCCATTCAATGATTGGAAGTCACCAGCTGCAGCCTTCAACAATTCATTCGTGCCTCCATTGGCCTATGATTCCACCAAGATCACCAGTGCGCCTCTGCCAACCCCGCCGCCACCAGAGCTAGCAGGCCTCATGGAAGTTCAAACTACAAGTACTGGAAGTGTGATTACTCGGGCCGTGCCACGTGATGGTGTTCCCTGGAAAGAGCAGCTGAAAGTCACAATGCCGACGAAGGATCGCGAAGGAAATGCTGGCCAGACCTGGCGAGACCCACCAATGGGAGTGGCCGAAGCCGTCAGAGTCGCTCGAGAAATGGGTCGTGAGGCTCCCAGGACCATGGGCATCAATATGACTCAGTCCGCCAGCGAATCCACCGATCCCGAGTCGGAATTGCAGCAGCCTTCTCAGCCCACCACCATGATCGGTAACCACAAACATAAGCACACGTTCAATGGTCAGCACAGCATGAATTTCAATATCGAAATCATTGCCGCTGGTGATATCATGGCTGGTGCTAAAATCAACCTGCCTGGGGAGGCTGGACAGAAGATGTTGAGGGAGTGGGAGAAGGAGGTTAGTGCTGGACATCAGCATATGAGGACGAGGATGAATGCTGTGGGAATTGATGGGAATGGTGCGCATAAAAAGCTGGTGGAGTCGAGGAGGGAGACGGAGGTTAGTGAGAAGAAGTTGAATGCGTTAATCAAGAGGAATAGGAAGGCGGTGTTCGGTGGGAGTGGGTATTAGGCGTGATGGTGATTGGGCGTCGAGGAGAGGGCGGTTGTGTTGGAGCACAGGTTCTGGAAGGCTTTTGGGAGCTGTGTATAAGGTCTGGATCGGTGCCGGGCATCGACGGGTTTGTTTTGTATGTGTACTGTGTACTATGATTGGGAGCCGTGTGCCAAAGGATTCCGGCGCTGTAGTAATAGATTCCCCCTACTTACTTTTCTCAAAGTCATTCTCAAAGTCATTCTCAAAGTCATTCTCAAAGTCATTCTCAAAGTCATTCTCAAAGTCATTCTCAAAGTCATTCTCAAAGTCATACTCTTCGAACTGTAATATTCTTCGAACTGTAATATTCTTCGAACTGTAATATTCTTCGAACTGTAATATTCTCCGAACTGTAATATTCTTCGAACTGTAATATTAGATGACGAAGCATTTCTTACTTCCTACTCCCGTCCAATCGGGACTTTCTCGGATCTGCTGTACACCCTCGGCGATCCCGGTTCCCGGTCCCGCTATCGCCAGTTCTCCCTGATTCTTATCGTGTGAAAGTATCCCGCGTCCACGTCCTTCAATCTTCCTGCATCCACCTCGTATCGAACTCTCCAGCAGTCGAACTCGTACTCGTTTTTCCGATTACGTGCGCATTCCTCCAGCTAGTGATATGCGCTTGTTAGGACGTTGGAATATGGATTTTTCGTTATGCCGGCAGCTGCGAAGTCTAGGACTGTAACGTTCTCTGGGTAAGTCCTATCCATTTACAGCACACGCCCTCGACCGATATCAAGCATTAATGGGGGTTGCCAGGTGCTGGACGTGCAAAAGACGAAAAGTAAAATGCGATGAGAAACCGACGGAATGCGGCAATTGCGTTAGGATGGGTCTTGAATGTGGTGGATACGGGATTCGATTAAGGTGGAGGGACGAAGGGGGGACGGGACCTACTGCCGCGAATCTTGAGGGGAGGGGAAAAGTGGAACTTGGTGAGTACTGTGTCTGATTTCATATTCTACGTTACCCAAGGGATACAAGACCTATTATATTCGTCACTATGTGCTCTGAGGTGGCTCTATGATGGAAACTTTCGGGCTGACATTAACAGACACGAAGGCGGGGTTGAGGTACAGCTTGAAAGAGATTGATGGCTATCTTGTGGATATTGACTACGACTCCATGGTCGAGAACCCGAAATCGACAATTAGAGGGCCGTTTTGCATGTTTCCAGATTTGAGTTGGAAGAAGGATACTCATACTTCCGTGCCTGTCCTTGAGGCCAGTATTATAAACCAGGAGAACAGCATTCGTGACCACACGCCTGCCCCTCAGATCGGTGAGGACTTTGAAGAAGCTGAAAGTGGAACACAGTCTGCAGACACTCCGTCCCCGAAAATTAACGAGTGGGGAGCGATGCTTCCGGGAAACTTGACCGTGGATCTTGATACGAACGATGTCGTGGACATACCCATGGACGAGTGCGAGTACCTGGTCGATTCAGAAAACTTATTCGCAGCACCAGACTCAACTCTCATAATTTCCTCTCACCCATCGAACAGACCGTGCTCCAGACACACCACCAACCTCACAATGGATCGCATATCGACAAGCCTCTCCAATAACCCGCTCATCGACTTGCTCATGCATCATTATATCATCAACGTCTCAGATCTTCTATTGCCTGTCCGGCATTCTCGAAATCCTTACCGTAACATCTATGCTCCCGCTGCTCTAGAAGTAGCAAGCGGCATCAAGCCAACAAGCGGAGTCAGTGTCGCGCTTTACCACTCGTTGCTAGCTTCCTCGGCTTTTCACCTGTGGCATTGTAATCCTGGGCTATTGAACTTCTATCAGATTGGCACCGAGTACAATGAGCGAGCCGTAACCTATTTGCGGTCGTCAATCTCATCGACGGCAGTATCCGCGACAGACTACAGAAGCCTACTGATGACCATTTTGTCTTTGGTAGACAATGGTGTAAGTGTTTGTGAAACTTCGTAGCACGCCTCAATACTAATATCTTCAAAGATAATGTCTGGTGGGAAAACTGACTCGGTGGTTCATATCAAGGGAGCAACGCAATTTCGGAAGACTCAAGATCGAAGATTATCGGCCGGCCATAATACACAGCAGCTGAATGAGATCAGCGCCTTCTTCTCCTTGATAGAGAGTACGACTTCATTGCAATCTGACCCATCGCCCTGGTTGACTGAAGGCCATTGCTTTTTCCACGGCGAGCCGGAACCCGAATATTTCGCCCCCCTGCCTGGCTACTGCTTCGAATACCAGTTTGGAATCACTCCAACCATCGCCACCGCCATTCAAGAGACATGCCGTCTAGCTGATCATCTCACGTTTTATTCCAATGTGAAAGAGCCAGTCCCGAGTGCTCTCCTTGAAGCATGCGAGAGTCTTGATCAGACGCTTCTTTCTTGGACCCTCGAGATCGAAACAGAGACCTACATTGCTTCCACCGATACCGAATTGCTCAGCATCTTCGTTCACCAAGCCAATGCATGGCACCGAGCAGCTCTGATCTACAATTCCCGTCGCATACATCATCGATCACGCGAGGAGTTAGTGGATGAAGTCGTACGAGTAGCGCATCATATGCACGCTATAGAAGACGTCAAGGTCACCTCAAACGCCGACATGGCAAGTCGTGTCGCACCGATGACGTGGCCAGCATTTGTTGCATCCTGCGACGCGGTCAGTTCTGAACGAGGTACTTGGAGAGATTGGTGGCAACGCGTACAGTGTTACCATATTGCAAATTACTCTCGCCAATGGGAAGTTGTACAGAAAGTCTGGGAGGCGCGTGATCTGGAACCAGATGGGGACAACGCTGATTGGATTGATATTCTGCGCGAGTTGAATATCCAGGTCTTCCTGCTCTGAGCAGGATTAAGGAGGCCAGATGGCTCAACTGAAATCGATTGGAGGGCAGGGTGGCTTACGAAAAGATGAGACCGAATCGACCTCTCGAAGATAAGCCACATCGACAAACTCGACCAGACATTCCTCTTGCGCGTACGTGCCAAATACATCGTCAATTGCGTGTTCTAGAGACGAAAGCAACAGAAACATTAGTCTGGCGGTATGAGCTAGGCTCCACTACGGACCAACGAGATCTAGAGTACGACCTGTTGATACCATACGAGCTCACGCTGGAGTGGATTTCCGGACACACTTTTTCGACAAGGCAAGAGCTCGAAACATATCCCTCTTGCTAGATCTGGCCACTCACTGATCTTGATATCCAGCATACTCACAAGGCTGTTCAGAACATCGAAACCAAACATCCGGAATATTCTTAAATCAATCCGTCAGCATTTCCTCTGCTATCGACTCTCGCCGACGTTCTTCACACCATCCGCGACGAAATAAGCAAAGTCATGGGGTTTACTATACTCAGCGGTCTCCCAGTCCAATAACAGAGCACCCGTCAATTCAAAATTGCCTACGCAGGCATTCCCTCTTAACTCGGCAACCACCGAACCAAAACGCGCTTGGCCACATACCCGACCACGCCAAAGGCATAATCGAGGGTCAAGAACGTCTCTACCGCACATACAAAGCGCAATTTTACCACGCTGATGATTAGGATATCATTGGTTAACTTTGTTTGCATAACGCTTTGGAAGAAAGGAGGAGAATCACAAGTTATTTCTACGCATCATGGTTTTAATGTTTGACGGAGGGACGATGCTTTGGAGTTAGTCTGCACGTCTGCACGGCGCATTGGTTCTACGACGGAAAAGGCGATGTAAGCACCAGAGAGAGAGAGAGAGAGAATACATACGTGTAGTAATCAATCTAGTACCACCACGCATGAAGACTAACAACGAAATGGGAGTCCAACTACGAGGGAACATTGCAGCGGTTCCGGAAATTGGAACTGCCACCAGAATCCTTTGCAGAATAAATCTCCTGCTTATATGAGGTAATAGTCATTAAGATAACATATTCAAACAGCGTAACAACATTCGGTATAGTAATACCGGTTGAATAAATCTGTACGTATGATATAATAAAGCAAGTCTACCCAAACCCCCTCCCCCCCTCCAAATCCCCACTACACCTCCCCCTCTCAAACCCCCCCTTCACCCAACGAATCTTCTCCCCCCCGCTCCCGACCGTCCTCGCTCTAACCCCCACCGTAGAAAACCCCTCTTCAACCTCCAAACCCCCATACCCCCCCTCCAAAGACAATCGCCCATCAACCCCACGAACATCCATACCCGCAAAGAGAAATTTCTCCGCAGTAGACAAGCGGGGGGGTACCTCAACAATAAGATCGCGAATCCTCCGTTCAAATCCTGAATCTCCTTCTTCTCCATCTTCGTCGTACCCACGTTTCCGACGGAGAAGGTGAAGAGCAATCCAAGTCCTCACTTTCCGAATAGCGATACCGACATCGTCGACGGCGAGGGCAACGGCGATGAGAGGGACAGATACAGCAAACCCAATCGGAAACATGTATTTCGCCACGAATTTCAGATGCAACGACGGAGTGCCCGTCTGTGCTGAGAATTCTGCAAAGGGGATAGCGAAGAAGGCGGCGATGAAAGACAGGGGTAGGAAAATGATGGTGACGATTGTGAAGACGAGGATGGTTTGGCCCTGTTTTGCTGTGAGTTGGGCTTGGTCGCGGGCGAAGCGGGCCTCGAATGCGTTTGCGTGTTTTTGTTTTAGGTCGAGGAGGTGGGCTAGGGAATTTTCGACCGAGGTGGCTTGTCCCTTCATCCGTTCGAGGTCTTTGATGTGAACTTCTATCAATTTGAGTTGTTCACGTTTTCGGCGTTCGATTTCGCGGCCTTTGGGGTTGTTTCGCCCACCGAGTTCGTCGACGATGTGGTCGGCGAGGCCGGGGAGGACTTGGAGTTGGGATTGGAGTACCATATCTAGGATCCGCAGTTCGTCTTTGATGTCTTTGATTTCGGCGAGGAGTTTTGTCTCGGTGCCTATTTCGAGGAGTTTGTCGACGAAGATGGGTTCGCTGTCGTAATCTTGTTCGCGTTCGCCGGGCTTTAAGTTGTCGCCGGGTGCCAGTCGGCTGCCACGGGCTCTCCTGTGTGTTCGAAGCCATTTTGTAGCTTGTGCCGAGGCGATGTTGAAGCTCGAGAATAATTTTGTTTCTTGATTTGTCTAGTCCTGTCAGCGACAATAGGAAGGTGCATATGGGCAAAACCCGGCAAACTTACGACTTTCCCAATCGAGCTCTCAAACATATCAAGAAACTGAAAGTCCACGTTATCAAGCTTGTGGCGATCAAAGACCCCACAACCGCGGCTGGTGATTAGTAGAGCCAGATCATACACACTATTGATAGGAGGTCGAGTCTTAGCATTCATGTCCTCAATGATTCCATCAAGAACCATCATCGGATCGTTCCTTGGCTGTTCCCATCGTTCTGGAAAGCACGTAACAATGAGTTCTTTCCCAAGAATGAACACCCACAGCTGATCAACCATAAAAATCGCAGGGTGAACACCCCTATCTTTTAAGTAGCGATATACTACTTGATCTTCGTCTCGCTGCGAAGTGTCGATCCCGTGGTAAGAAAACTGATCCAAAGTGCGACGAGGGTGTAGCGGTGGCTTCGCCCTCAGATAAGCTTGAACGAGCAGGTCATCTCGCGACGGGGTATGAGGACATTCTTGACGATTTTGGGCGAGCTTGATGGCCGCCGCCATTTTTCTTCTGCTCTTGTCTGTCTCATAGTGCAGGAAAGGCATGAACAAAACAATCTTCCCGTTTGATCCGGGTGCTTCTGGCGTCACCTTGGGCGCGCCACCTTTGACCTTCTCAACAGTCTTTGATTGTTTCCCATTCTTGTCAGTGTTTTGACCATTAGACTGCTTCGGCTTCTTTGCATGTCGCTCCTGGATGACCTCTCCTTTCGTCTTTTTTTTCTTGTCTGATTTTGGCGTACTGTCACGGACTGGTGACGGCTGTGGTTTTCTTGGGGTTGGTGGTGGTGCAGCATCAGGGGGTGTTACGATCAGAGTTGCGGCCGATTCGTCTAGCGGAGGTTCAGCGGGTGGCAGAGGATCTGGACGAGGTTTTGGCTTCTTGTCTGTTCTATGTTGCACGGCGTATCGCTGGCTCCAAGGACGCATGAAATGAGCGTGTGGTGTATGTCCTCTATGTTCTTGGTTGAAACATTTCTCTAGGGCTTTGAAGTCTTCAATTTCTTCGTGGTCTCTGTGCCCACCTTCAATGAAAGATTTGGCCAACAACGTCTCCACCCATGCGATCTAGAGAAAGCGTAAGTGGCGTAGGAGCAATGACAGAGAATGATAATTGACTTACATTGTTCGCCGGTAGATGTATCCACCTGAATGCAGGCTGATGTTTGATGTTCTTCACCTGTGTGGGAACTTTTGGCTTATCTGTATCGGCGTTCCAGCCATATAACAGATCATACACGGAGTGCTTGAAGTGCAGCTGTTTCTTTCCATCTCGAAAAGCTCCACCTTCGCCTCCGAAATCTACAACTGTAGCATCAAATCCGTCCATTGCTCGACGCAAGGGCAGTGGCACTCTGTACCCAATCTTGCCGGGTTGAAGCATTTGCACAATCTCGGTATGGTAGTTTTCAGCAGCGCATAACATCGGCGTGCGATCGAAGGTGTCTTTGAGCGCAAGATCAGCTTCTGGTCGTCCTGAGGCATCGACTTTGGCAAGTATAAGCCTGACTGCTTCTTCGTGTCCATTAAAGGCTGCCCAGTGGAGAGGCGTCATGCCGTTGGAGAGCGTAGAGTTCACATTGCAATCGGTTGCCAGGAGTAATTCAAGAACGCATACATGACCTTTGTCTGCCGCATTATGGAGCGCTGTCCAGCCGCCATCACTGACAGCTCTCGGATCAGCTCCAGCTACTAGCAGCCTCTGTACAACCTCAACGTGATTGTTTTCGCTCGCAAACATGAGAGCAGTGCGGCCACGGTTATTTGAAGTAGAAGTGTCGGCTCTCTTCTCGCCAGAGAGCAGGATATCCACCAGTTCTGACTTCCCAGTTGCTGCTGCCCATATCAAAGCCGTTCTTCTCGTGTCATCTTTCGCCTCGATATCAGCGTAGTGCAGTATCAGCTCTATCATGTCCTTCCTCCATCTTCCCTGCTTTTCGGCAGCTAGATGGACAAGAACTGTCCTCCCTTCTTTGTCCGGCGAGTCTGGGTTCGCCTTTCTTTCAAGAAGCAACTTGCAGATATTCAAATGCCCACGCATGGCTGGCTTGTATAATGCCGTCCTGCCATCCCTGTCTTTCACTTCCGTGTTTGCGCAATTATCGAGAAGCAGCTGGGCTAGCTTTTCATGCCCACCCTCACAGGCCTTAAACAGTGCCGATGCTTCATTCTCACGTCTTATGTTGACGTCCGCTCCTTTTTCGACTAAGAATTTGGCCAAAGCAAAGTTGCCTCGCGCGGCTACTCTTTGTAATGATTGACGCAGCGCGTCGCGATCCATCTGGGTCTGCCATGCCGTCTCTTCAATAATCTGTCGAACTTTGAGTTCATTTCCAGCCGCGGAAGCCTGAATGAGAGCGAGGTGTCTCTGATCCGGAACGCTGCTGCCGACGCTGGACATTATATATGGCCGATATGTCGAGAAATGCCTCTCATGGTGGAAAAAGGGCGCTCCTGGCCGGCAACTTAGATAGCAGGAGCTCGTAACGGATATAGAACTCTTGAAGATAGCAGGAGAGTGTTGAGGTGGGCTCTGCGACTCAAGATTCGAGGCGGATTAGAGCTTGCGAAAGGTTGCGCAAGATGATTGCCATGATTTCTCGCAAGTTGGCCCCCAGTTTATGGAGTCTCGATGCAACCCTGTATGGTGGCTTGCATTAGTCCGATATACGCTGGAAAGCCATCACGTGGAGCTCATAAGAGTCTTCAACCGAAGCAGGGAGCATCTGATGGAGGATTGTTGACTTTGAGGTGGTTAGTATAAGAAAAGATGGATTTTGGCAAGAGATGGTGCTGGAAGGCCCTTGTCCAAGTCCAAGTCGTTGCCCTGTTTCTTGGGTCCATACTCTTTGCCGTACCTCAGGGGCTGGAACATTCATCCTCAGCCTCGGGCACGAAACAATCTTTTTCAGCTGCGAGATGACAGTCTTTTCAAGTGCAGACAGACTCTTGTCTTTATTTTGTTATCGTATAATCTACTACAATCTATGTACTGTGTGTTCTCTTGCCTTTTCAAGGAGTCTTTGTGCAAACGCGAATGATCCTGGCGTTGACTTTTGCTCTGGTAGACTCTGAACAACATCGGGACTTGTATAAGTATGGGACAAGCCTGAGCATGGTACTCCTACAGCGACCTTGTCGTCGTAGACTGTTGAAGTCTAGCCTTCAACCAAGCCCCAAAAGCAAAAAATAGATGAATATCAGCTCGTATTCGACACAATTGCAGCATAGCCTGACACCACTCGACTTCAGTGGCTCCAGTGGCATACACGATTTTCGCCATGTCAACGGGACAGAGATATGGAGGCTGTCTAGAGTCTTCCTCGATAGAGGCCGTGCCTTGCATGACACATGCGTAATAAACGCAATGCCCAATTCCTAAGCAATGGCCAAGTTCGTGACTTGCTGTTCGGCAAACACGACCTAGCCAGAGGCCAGATAGTACTTTATGCGAACGAGACTCGGTTACGGCTGGAAGAGAGTGGTGTGCATCCACGGCCAAGCGTAGCGGGGAGCAGATACCGTTTTCGTCTTCTTCACCACCCATCGTTTTCCGTTTATGCGCGTTGACATTAGAAATTTTGCCATCAACGAAAGTGGAACAGTGAGAAGCTGGCCACGCATGATCAACATCAAGCTCATCATCCAGACCGGGATGATATCGAGCCGAAGAGACGACGGCAACTCTGCTTCCCCCATATGCTCGGCCGCAGCAGAAGTCGTCCTCTTCGTCTTCATACAAGTCGTGATCAACCATCAATAAAAAGGCATATGCATCTTCTGGCAAGGCATCGATACAAGCGTCGAGGAGATCGTCAAGGTTCAGCTGTCCACCAAATGTCTCGTCGGGACAAGGACGCACTCGAATCCTCGTCCCCGATTGGTCAGTCTCCAGCGTGATGGCCTCCACGGCTGGCTCATAATTCTTTCCGCGCTTTGTATTTTGTGTAGTGGTATCCCATGCGGTATATTGAAATGGTGTCCCAACCAGTTTAATGTTCATGCCATGATAGAACGCTCGAATATATTCCACAAGGCTCGAGATATGTGGGGGATCCGCTGGCTCTCGCAATTCTTGTGCCAGGGGTTGGTGCCAGTCATGAAGAAATTGGACATCCTTGGTAATAAAAGGAGCAGCTGCGAGGTATATCGTGTTTGAGCGTTTGGTGACATGGTTCCGCTCCTTCAACTGGGCCCACGACCGGAACGGCTGAGGTGGGCATTTTGGATCCAAGTCCAGCTCATCCCCAGGCAATACTAATGGAGCCGGATACGTACGCATGTCTGCTCTCTGGACCGACGTGTGCAGCTTTGGTGCTCTTCCAGATAAAATGGTTGCGGCCACTCTTTTGTCTGCGGGAGGCTGTTGGTACTTTGTTGCAAGATTTTGAGCTGGACCATCTGCGACTAATCGTTCGTGCTTGCAAAGAAACGCCATTATACAGAGTTTGGAGAGTATCAAGAGGCCGTTTCTCCATTCCTGTAGCCAGCAGATAGCTGCGTTTTTATAACAACTTTCCAAGCCTGCGTTGCCTGATCAACTAGCAGACCGGTCAAGCAGGATCTGATAGTGCTTGCGATTGATTGCCTGTCGTCTTCAGCGCCGCATAAGTCAGCTTCAGGGAGAACGTTGGAGGATAAGTTTCGAAATGCCATTGTTGCCGTCAAGTGAGGAACATTAGTGGCTGTGAGGGTGCCCACCTGGCAATTATTAATGTCTGCGGAGGACCTTAGTGTCCGCATTTTAGACAAGTATTTTAGAAGGGTCCGCGCCGATCGGCGTCATAATTGGAGCTTCCCTGGTCCGTACCTTGGAACTAAAACAACATCCACAATCCTTCAACATCACTCTCTTTGCGATCGCTCAGGGGATACTGCTATGCTCTGAACACAAATTTCTGCTACTCGCAAACATACCCTATCGAACCGACACTCCTTGGTGCCGTACTATAGCTTCGCCCAGCTATGCGCTTTCGCCACTCCACTTCCCACCTGCTGGGACTTCTCTCCGTCGCCCTCTTCATTCCCTATGTACAAGCTGCCGACGACACACTACCACAGAAACATGAAAATGGGAGATGTGCTATGAGGGGAACATGTGGCAAAACAGGCTTCTTCGGCTCTGAGTTGCCTTGCCCAGACAATGGTCCTGCGAAAGACCCCACGGACGAGATCCGTGAGAAGCTGATTGGCATATGTGGTGATACATGGTCGAAAGGCCCTGTGTGCTGCGAGGATGTCCAGCTCGATGCCTTGCAAAGTAACTTGAAACGCGCCGACCAGATCATCTCCAGCTGTCCCGCCTGTCGCGAGAACTTCGTGAACCTTTTCTGTACGTTCACATGTTCCCCAGATCAGTCGCTTTTCGTGAACGTTACGGCCACGACCCCCAAGAACGACAAGTTTCTGGTTACGGAGCTGGATCATCTGGTATCTGACGACTATGGCGTTGGGTTCTACAATAGCTGCAAGGAAGTCAAGTTTGGGCCAACAAACAGCCCAGCCATGAACCTGATAGGAGGTGGCGCGAAGAACTTTACCCAGTTCCTCAAGTTTCTGGGCGACAAGAAGTTTGGAGGAAGTCCGTTCCAGATGAACTTCCCACGGTCAAACCCAGCGGACTTCCCGAAAATGGATCCGATGGACAAGCCGACGCATGCTTGTAATGATGAGGATCCGGCATATCGATGTGCGTGCGTTGACTGCCCAGGCTCCTGTGTCGAGTTGCCCACATTGGAAATGGAGAAGTCGTGCTACGTTGGGGCACTTCCTTGCCTGTCGTTCTCAATCATACTGATCTACTCGGTATTTCTCATGCTTCTTGTCGGTGCCGTTGCTGGTCATATCGCCTACCAAAAGCACTCTCAGTCTAAGAATGAGCGGCTTCGCTTGTTGCAAGACGCTGATCTAAGTGACGACGATGACGAGGGCGACGTTGTTCACAACGCTGGAATGCTAGATAGGCCTCAGAAGCATTATTACCTAAACGAAGTCTGCGACAAACTTTTCAGCCAACTCGGATATGCTTCGGCAAAGTTCCCTGGCATCACCATCGGCTCCAGCTTTTTCTTCGTCCTTCTTTTGAGTCTCGGATGGGTCAAATTTGCCATTGAGACCGACCCTGTGAGACTTTGGGTGTCTCCGGACTCGGACGCTGCGAAGGAAAAGGATTTCTTCGACTCCAGCTTCGGCCCCTTCTTCAGAGCCGAACAAGCTTTCCTCGTCAATGACACAGACTCGAAATCAACAGTGATGACTTACAACACGCTCAGATGGTGGTTTGACGTAGAAGCACGGGTCACTCGTTTGCGAACTCCCGGCGGGATCGCGCTGGACGATGTATGCTACAAGGCAGCAGGAGCTTCCTGTGTCACCCAATCTTTCACTGGATACTTCCAAGGCGACATGGACATGCTTGACCCGGACAGCTGGCAAGAACAGCTTCTAGGGTGCTCCAATCAACCTGTTGACTGCCGACCAGAGTTTGGTCAACCTTTGGATCCTAAGATGCTTTTCGGTGGATACACCAACGATGTCCTAGACTCGAAAGCTATTGTGACTACATGGGTGGTCAGTAACCATGCAGAAGGCACGCAAGAGCTTTCACGCGCTATGGCTTTTGAGGAAGAACTGAAGGTTACGCTTCTCGACGTGCAACGTGAAGCCAGTGAACGAGGACTTCGGCTGTCTTTCAATACAGAGATCAGCTTGGAAGAAGAGCTCAACAAGTCTACGAACACAGACGCAAAGATTGTGGTCATCAGCTACATCATCATGTTCCTGTATGCCTCTATTGCGCTCGGCTCCACGACCTTGACCTTGAAGACGGTTTTGAACAATCCAGCAAATGCGTTGGTCCAGTCCAAGTTTATGCTCGGCATCGTCGGTATCCTCATCGTTTTGATGTCCGTGTCTGCGTCTGTTGGCTTGTTCTCTGCGTGCGGAATCAAGGTCACTCTGATTATCGCTGAGGTGATTCCTTTCCTCGTTCTCGCTGTCGGAGTTGACAACATCTTCCTTATCGTCCACGAATTCGAACGAGTCAACACAAGCCACCCCGATGACCCGATCGCGCAGCGTATGTCGAAGGCGTTGGGACGTATGGGCCCAAGCATCTTGCTGTCTGCGACGACCGAGACCGTGGCCTTTGCCATGGGCGCGGCAGTTGGTATGCCGGCCGTCAAGAACTTCGCTGTGTACGCAGCTGGAGCTGTCTTAATCAATGCCGTCTTGCAAGTGACCATGTTCACTTCCGTCCTTGCTCTCAATCAGAAACGGGTGGAAGCAGGTCGGGCTGATTGCGTTCCTTGCGTTCGTGTGACTAACGCCGTTCAGTCATCTTTGGCTGAGTACAATTACGGCACTGATGATGAGGGAAGCTTGCAAAGATTCATCCGAAAGTCATACGCTCCAGCTTTATTGGGAAAGAAAGCAAAGGTCGCCATCATCACCATCTTCCTCGGAATCTTCACTGCTGGACTTGCACTGATGCCAAAGGTCGACTTGGGCTTGGACCAACGTATTGCAATTCCCGACGGATCGTATCTGATCGACTACTTCAACGATCTCGATCACTACTTCGGCGCTGGACCGCCAGTCTACTTCGTCACCCGAGACCTGAACATCACCGAGCGCAAACACCAACAGGAACTATGCGGTCGCTATCTGTCTTGCGACACATTCTCGCTGGCAAGCACTCTGGAAGGAGAACGCAAGCGGTCTGGTTTGTCGTATATCGCAGATGCCACTGCTAGCTGGGTGGACGACTACTTCTCATGGCTCAACCCAGCTTTCGAGAATTGCTGCATTGAAGATGGCAAACCCTGCTTTGAGTCTCGTAATCCACCATGGAACGCGACACTCTATGGCATGCCAGAAGGACCAGAGTACATCAAATACCTTCAGAAATGGCTAGACTCTCCTACGACCGAAGAATGCCCACTCGGTGGAAAAGCCTCCTACGGAGACGCTGTCGTGGTTGATGCCAAACACACTACCATTCCAGCATCACACTTCAGAACATCGCACACTCCTTTGCATACCCAGGATGATTTCATCTCCGCATACCGCTCTGCCCGTCGCATCGCGGACGATATCAGTAGAGAGAACAACATTGACGTCTTCCCCTACTCAAAGTTCTACATCTTCTTCGACCAGTACATTTCGATTGTCAAACTATCAGCGACCTTGCTAGGTGCAGCAGTCGCAGTGATCTTTCTCCTGACATCGCTGCTCCTTGGATCCATCCAGACAGGAGTTGTTGTTACAGTTACGGTCGCAATGATCATCGTCGACATCATCGGTGCTATGGCTGTAGCTAATGTGTCGCTGAACGCTGTCTCCCTTGTCAATCTCATCATCAGCGTGGGTATCTCTCTGGAATTTTGCGCACATATTGCTCGCGCCTTTTCTTTCCCATCGACGACCGTCATGGAACGCGCTCCCAAGCACAAATTCAGAGGCAAGGACGCAAGAGCATGGACTGCGTTAGTCAATGTTGGCGGTAGTGTCTTCACTGGTATCACCATCACGAAACTGCTTGGTGTTGCGGTCTTGGCTTTCACCAGGAGCAAGATTTTTGAAATCTACTATTTCAGAGTATGGGTTGCTTTGGTGCTCTTTGCGTCAACGCACGCTCTCGTCTTTTTGCCGGTGGCCTTGAGCATATTTGGTGGTCAAGGTATGATATGACTTCCTTGACTGTTGTTGCCTGCGACTAATCTTCGTTTAGGCTATGTTGATCCAGAATCGGAATCCAGCCTGGAATCTGATTTGAGATCCAGGCGTTATCCTGCCTTGTTGAGGGATGAAGATTACGACTCGGATGAGTACTGATAGTGTGATATATAGCATCAGATTGAATTAATGTGAATCTTCAGGTCTGCGGCATTGAAATTTCGTCTCTTGTATCACAACTCATCTCTTCAGCCAAGGTCTCCATCTCTATCATTAATCACAGCGAGCTCACCACGTATATCTAAACGCCCTATCCTGCTTATCTGTAAGATCAATCTCCTCGCCCAACTCCCCACCAATCCCCTCATCAACCTCACCCCTTCCCACCATCTCATCCCTGACCCGATTATCCCTCTTACAAACAACCCACCACGCCACAATCGCCACTGCAAGCATTACCCACGTCACAATCGCCGTAACAACGCCACTAAAATACCTCGGACTGTGCGTCCACAACTGCGGCGACGCAATACAACCAGCACAATACCCAATAAAAAACACGGCATTCGTAACACTCCTCTTCGTATTCCCCTTGATATTTGAGGCGCTTAGACTTAGGAGGATGGACCATGGTGCTGTTATGCAGGAAGCTAACCAGGATGAGACGACTATGGCCCAGGCGGATGTGGGGGGGAGGGTTAGGAGGAGGATGCAGCCTGTTAGTGGGGGGATACAGAGGAGGAGGGCGATTAGGGAGCGATTTTTTGGGGCGAGGGTTGTGAGGAGGACGGCGAGGAGGATTAGGGAAAGTTGGATTGCGCCCGAAGGGGAGGTGTAGAGGAGGGTTTTTGAGGAGGTGTAGCCGAGGGATTTTATCATTAGGGATGCGAACTAGGGGGTTTTGTTAGGGGGAATTGTGGGGGACCTTGGGAAGGAAAAGTGGAAAGTGGAAGGGGAAGGGAAAAGGAAAGGAGGGAGGGAGGGAAGAAAGATACGTACTGTTAACACGGGACTTTGCATAGTAACTAAGACGCCAAACCAAAATATTAATACCACCTTCACATCCAGCAACGCCTCCTTCAACTGCGCTATCGAAAAAGATGTTTTATCCCCGCCTTCATTTGCATTTGCCATTCTCAGGCGAAGGATTTCCCGTTCTCGGACGCTGAGGAACCAGGCGTCTGTTGGACCTGTGGGCATCAGTGTGTAGAAGAGGATTCCGCTTAGCGTTGTCAAGAGGCCGCAGATTAGGAATAGCAGGCGCCAGGGGGCGAGTGGGAGGGAGGTGGTTTGACCTATGCCGTACATGAGGAGGGAACCGATGATTTGGGCGAGGGCGTTCATGGAGATCCATAGACTGTGCTTGTCAGTCTTGGGGAAGCTTAGGGGCTTTGGAATAGGGGAAGTATTTACGCTGTTCTGATTGTGTGTTCGTCTTGTTTGTACCAGTATGATGTTATTGTTACGAAGGCGGGGGATACGGCGCCCTCGCTGAAACCGAGGAGGAAACGGACGGTTGCGAAGCCGGAGAAGTTTTTTGGTGCGGCGAGGCACATGCAGATTCCGCCCCAGATTATACTGTTTAGATCGTGGGTTGGTCAGATATGTTTTTGAGAGAGGGGTTTACGCTTATGTTTTTTTTTTTTTTCATCTGGGGAAAGGGAATTAGGAAAAGGGGTGGGGGATTGTACATTGTTACCCCTACGAATTTTGTGAGGCGGAGTTTACTCATTAGGTAGATGAATGGGTATTCTGAGACTAGTTGGCCTGGATAGGAGTCAGCGTGCTGGTTTACAAGGTAAGGTTATGGGAGGGTGGATGGGTGGGAAACGGACCTATGTAGAAGATACTGGAACACCATGAATATTGCGAGGAAGTCATGTTCAGATCGGTGATTAGGCCGAAGACGGAGGCGTAGCTTAAACTCTGTTTGTCGAGGTATTGGAAGAAGAAGACGAGACACATCTATTGTATCAAAGGTAAGTTGGGATTCTGATATTGGAGGAGAGGTTAGGAGGGTGTTGAGGTACCATTGGAAGAACGACACAATCGATTTTCCGTACCACCCTTCGTTTTTCTTCGGGTGTGTAGGATACAATGGCTATGCTTTGGCCCAGTTCTTTGGAGAGTGGCTTTTCGATTGGATGGCCGGTTTTCTCGTCAGCGGTAGACGCCATTATTAAGGTTGGGCCTTGGTTATCCGGATTGGTCATCTCAGCCTTGCGTTGACGAGTATATCCTTGGAGAAGTGAGAATTGATCAAACGTGACAGAAACGCGCGTGCATTCGCAGGCAACGCGATTTATATGTATGGTCAACCCATTACAATGATGTTGAAATGTGCCGTCTCGAGGTATTTACGATAAGCTCGTCCGAGATGTGATACAAACCGCCTCCTAGAGACCCGTTCTCAAAACTGCTGTGGAAGTGGGGACTGTACTGATAACTACGCCTGTAGCTCTGAGATGCAGCAGCCATCGGATACATGCACGCTACAGACGGCTCCGCCAGGATCATCGCTCGTCCATCTTCAACGATAGCAAGGTCCACTTTCGACAAGATCCAGGGGCAGATCTACACGTGTATCTTGTGAGACAGATGACGGAGTTCTATATTGCTTTTGTATCTTGCCTTCAAAACCTCTTTTCTTCAAGTACTCCAGCATCTCCATAGCTATTCCACATGAACATCACAGACTTCCCCCAACCGCCAAAATGCAACAATGCATATCCTTCACCGATAAAGCCCATAAGATCAAACCTTGGCGTCTCCCTCCTCAGCAAGACTACCTCTTCGTGAATGCCAACATCGTCAACACCCTCGATGGCTCCATCCTCGAAAACAACACCGTTTTCATCTCTGGTGGAATCATCAGATCCATCATCTCGCCCTCCGACCCCGTCTCCAACATCCCCGACCCCGAAAGTCCAAGCACAAAAGTAATCGACCTAGAAGGGAAATACCTCTGTCCCGGTCTCATAGACGCACACGTCCATCTCATGGCCGTCCCCGGTTTCGAAGATCTGGGTAAAGCTTTTGGAAATCCGTTTGCTGTGTCGGCTTTTAGACAGCCGTATGTTTGTGGGCAGATGTTGGCGAGGGGGTTTACGACGGTGAGGGATTGTGGGGGTGCTACGTTAGCTTTGAAGGAGGCGATTGAGGATGGGGTGTTTCCGGGGCCGAGGCTGTTCATCAGTTGTCATGCGCTGAGTCAGACGGGGGGACATGGGGATACGAGGGTGAGTTTTGGTGGGAAAAAGAAAGTGTTTGAATGTTGATGATGGTGCGTTCTATCAGGCTGATGATGAGTTTAGGGACCGCATAATCATACCGAGTGCTGTGGTGGCGCGAATGGTGATCTAGGACGTATTTGTGACGGAGTACCCGATTGCATCAAAGCCACCCGAGAACAAATCAGAACAGGAGCCGATTTCATCAAGATAATGGGTGGAGGTGGTGTTTCGACACCAACCGATAAACTAGAGCATCTCCAATTTACGCCCGAGGAAATGACAGCGATTACAACCGTTGCAGCTAATGCTGATATGTGGGTGCGTTAAATCCATTTCCACCCCTTTCCCACGAACTTCAAGTTCGTAAGATTAGATCATCATTGACTTTTGATTGATAAAAAAAAAGGCTACAGCACACGCCTACACGCCCGCCTCAATCCGCCACGCCATCGAAAACGGCTGTCGAGGAATCGAACACGGAAACCTCCTAGACGAACCAACCGCCCAACTCATGGCCGAAAAAGACATCTTCCTCACCCCAACATTAATCACCTACGCAGAGATGAACTCCCCAGAATGGCCAGGCTATCTGCCTCCCGAAAGCGCGACAAAAAACGACGAAGTATTGCAGGCCGGTATCAATGGTCTCAAAATCGCTTCAGAAGCTGGTGTGACGATCTGTTTTGGTACTGATCTCCTTGGACCCCTGGGCGCAGCACAAACGCATGAATTCACGATCCGTTCACAAGTTCTTTCACCAATAGCGTTGCTTCAAACGGCGACGATTAATCCGGCGAGGATGTTGAGGCAGGAGGAGAGATTGGGACAGATTAAGGAGGGCTTCGTTGCCGATATGCTTGTGGTGAATGAGAATCCTTTGGAGGATATATTGGTGTTTGATCGGCCGGAGGAACATCTTTTGGTGGTTATGAAGGAGGGGAGGGTGTTTAAGAGTCGGTGGTCGAAATTGGCTGCGGATACGGTTAGGGCTGAGGTGATGATTGAGTAGGTTGAAAATGATGGGTTGTGTTTGATGGAGTTGGCGACTTGGTTGTGGAGATGGGTTGTAGTTTGATGACTGGTAAGGTGGACATGACCCTGCAGAAACCACGATGCTAGCTTCCGAATTCACATCTACGAACCGGAGATCAATATCGTTAGAATCCTGGCGACCTCGAAAGAGTACCTCGCCTGAAATTCATCAATACCGATCACCACTTACGATTGATAATCTGGATTTGGCCATCCTCATTTCAACGGTCCGAGGCCATACATTTATCACCCCAATTCGACTTACGACCAGAACTCCCACATCCAGCCAGCGATATACCCCCTCCAATTTCACCAACCAGCAAAATCAAATCCATCTCTCCTCATCGGGGAAGAAAAAAACCTCTCTTCCTACCCGTCACATCTCCCCACCTCACCCCCCTCAATACCCTACCAACTTACCCCGCTGAACCTCCTCCTCCTCCACCCCACCAATAGCACACTCAGAGCAGCAAAAGTGACAACAAGAACAGCATTCCAGCGTCCCAGTCGCGTCCTTGTGAAGCTCGTATCTCCATCTTCGAGTACCCTCCTCACCAAGTCTGTCGCGTAGACAACGGCAGTAATTCCAGCATTGGATTTGCGAGAGGGATAATTGAAGGTTATCCGGCACGGCGGTTGTCTCCGGGATTTTGGTTTTGGTGCGTCGGCTATTTTTGTTGTTGTGTTCTTTTCCCTTTTCCTTTTCCTCCTCCTCCTCCTCAACGGAGAAGTTAACAGCAATATGAGCGGATAAAACGACGGCCGGGTTTCAAGAGCGCGGACGCGAAGCAATGGAAAGTGCATCTATGGCAGGGATTGTAGCAAGTCCCGATTGTTCAGGCCGTCCTTGATAGCCATTCAATGGCCAATAGCGACTCATTCTATAGATTCCATAAGCAAGAAGATACACAGAATCTCTCATACCAGTCCAAATAACCGGCCAAGGAAGTCCTTCTTAGCAATGTACATCGTGCCAAATGTGGTGATGCGATGGTGTAGTAGACGTGGAGACTTCGGCGCGTTGGAAGAGATACCTTAGTTAACCATTCAAGGGGTATTAAACGGGTTGTCCGGGTATCACCAATATCAACAATCATTCTTCGAGTGGTGTTATACCAACAGCCATATTTTCCAGTGGGAGAACCATGGATATTTTCCCGGGATAATTTACATACTATTACCTATGCAAAGACCCTGATATCCGTAAAGAAATCTCTATAACTTCCTAGCGTCAGTATATTCCGTAAGAGCGAGACAGCTGATGGACTGAGATTCGGAGTAACCACGTTCAAGGGATTCTAGAATCGGGTTTTATGTTCTACTCCTGACCTATCATGATTTGTTTGCGGAAGGCAACTCGTATTCAAGGTCTCCTCGTGGCAAATATCGATTAC
This sequence comes from Venturia aucupariae, assembly GCA_003693225.1. Lineage (NCBI taxonomy): Eukaryota > Fungi > Ascomycota > Dothideomycetes > Venturiales > Venturiaceae > Venturia > Venturia aucupariae. The sequence continues at coordinate 69,568 of QWZN01000080.1, forward strand.
ATCGCACTTTAAGAATGATAGAGTATTCCAAACGTTGTGCAGGTTGCAAAGCCTGTACGTGAGACTTGGGTGCAGCCGTTGTACAGTCGCGGCACGTTAATAATGAGATTGGCTTCTCATAGATTCCTGTTGACTGGATATGAAATGTATATCATCAGAAGCATTGTATACCAGAAACTGGTGTACATGCTGCGGCATATATGTGGTTTGCCTAAACCCTGGTGCAAGAGCCGGAGGCGTAGCCTGCTGGTGATAGTATGGTGGCATGACTAGCGCTATAGGGCAATACTGGTTAAGATGCTGGATAGGATCATGGTATGTATTGCCATTAGCATAATGGTATGCTTGTGGAGCTCTCACTGATTCCGTAACTCCAAATTTAAAATATAGTGGTTGCTTCGTGGTAGTGGGTGCTGAAGTAGATAGTAAGTTTACACAGCTACTACCCTTCCAACGTCAGATGGCCCTATCGCAAGTTTCCCTCGCATGCTTTTGGTGTGTGAATTGTAATCAGCATTACAGACTATGGCGTTAGCCTGTAGATATGCCGACCCTACTTGAATGTCTCGCCAGATCCAGTCCATCGCGATTGCTCTTTGTTGATGATTGATGAGTAGAAGTAGACGTCAACGCGTATTGTGATGCTTCCACTCAATGTGATTCTCATAACTTCCCAGCGATCGGATCCAGTATCTCCTTGCCCATGAAACTACCTGCCATTGTGTTTGTGTGCCGACGTGCCATTATCGAATCGTGTCTGGCCAGTTCCCGTTGGTAGTTGATCTTTTGTGGTGGAACAAGCAAGAGTATGTAGGAGTCTCGAAGGCTTTGCTGTTCTTCATCGGTTTCATCCTATGCGTGATACGTTTTAGTCTCATATTCTCATTCAATTCCAAGCACAGAATGACTAACGTGTCTTGAGCTTCTTGTTATTCTCCGGAGTGCCATCAGGCTCGATTGGCCTCTTTGTATCAAGACTGAGCTCTGGAATGACTTCCGCTCCCTTGCTCATTGCCCAGAGCTGTGCTTTGCTCATGCTTGTTATCCAAGGGCGAGGACTTCCAGTGCTGATCGGATTCTTGACAGGATCGCAGGGATGAGCACCTTCCAGAGTGCATCGTGGACGGAAAGGAAGAGTGACCTGATGATAAAGACCAGGGGTGCCAAGCTTGCTGAGAGGAATGCTGGTATCCATCGCGTGCAGCATGTTCGTATTTATGTTCGAAAGGAGGTAATTCAGTGGGGCAGCTGGTTTGAATTCTCGTGGTGAAATATATATGGCGCAAGAAAAAAGCTTGTGCAATTCCAGTTTCGGGCTGTCGGGACGAATATTTAAGTGGATTAGCCAGTGTTCAGTTCTTCGCAAAGAAGAAAAGTTGTGTTACTGGCTGAAGACTAGCAACCCATAGTATCTGTCCATGATCTCAGCATCGAGCATGCAGCCTCGCAAATGTGTATATATCGAGACCACCAAGGACTTGGACCTCATGACTACCAGGATATATATGTTTTGATCGTCGATGTCCACAAGCGTGTCGTGCCCCCTTGACATGCCCAATAGTTTCTATTGTTCGCCTGGTGAAGTGACTTTGACATGCCCCATAGATTCTATTGTTCGGCTGGTGAGGCGTGATAGCCATTTCTCTAGTGCGTCATCAAAAAATTTCACTCCCCAGATTGACACTTTACCAACGGTAACCATCAAAAGCAATCCACCAAGCAACTTTCGTGCAACCTCACACTTGCCTTTACACCATCCTCAACAAACAACCTATCATCACCACCGCAATAATGCCCCTCGGACCACACCCATCCGAGATGCCCGAGTGGAACGCCGCTTGGATTCTCTATCAAACAGGGAGATATGATGGCTACGTCCAAAGCTTCAAAATGGCCTGTGAGAAGTGGGAAGCTAACGCAAGATTGGTGGGAGTAAAACCACCACGAATGTTCACTATGGCCAAGGTCGCGTCAGCCATAGCCACGCCAAGGGTCTTGGGAGAAGTGCACTCCGCAGCAAGTGCGCAGCAGGCGCAGATGAATGTCCTGAGAGCGGCTGAAGAGAAGCGGCGCCGCAGCAGCGGAGACAAGGCCAAGGCCATACACATGGGGAATGGACGGAGGGCTGGCAGTGATCCAGACGTTCGCTGTGGGCCGGAGAAGTTTGTGAACTCCGATTATGTGGCTAACATATGCTGACGTTTCTAGCTTCGAATTCATCAACGAAAGCCCAGGACAGAAAGCAGAGAACGGGGAGCCTGAGAATGAGCAGCCAAAAGTAAGTTCGATCCATCTGCGCCGTTAACAAGGAGTATGATCTGATGGCAAACAGCAGAAGAAGTCATTCTGGAAGTTGTGGTGACCGGGTGTCGATACCAGCGCCCAGCATAGTCGGTGAGGCTAGCACGAATGATTGACCACAAGGAGAAAGCCAGACCAACAGGCCTGCTGTGGACTGAGAGCTGTTGCTTCCGGGACCTTGTTCGAGTAGAGCATTCCCACATGTGCCTTTGGAAAACGTTTGTTGAGCGTGGTACTTTCTCAGACAATTGTGCCAACCTCAACGACCGGAGAAGCAAGGCCAAGACTCCGACATGGGAGCAAGGACTATCAAGAGGACTAGAGCTGCTGAATATGGACAATGGAAAATTTGAGCCTTGTCGTTGAGGTCGATTGCAAGTTTTCTCCAAGCTTTTAACCGAATTGGAAGACCTGGAAATACCGATTTCTTTCTTTGCAAGAATGGAATGAGATAAAGGAAAAGTATGATAACAAGAGCTCGATTTCGAAATTTTACAGTGACGATGATAAATATTTGGTAAAGAAGACCTCGGAGTAAAATGAGAGCGATACAGTGAGATGGACAATAGAATACCTGTACCTTTTGTGACGCGGTTTGATACTTTAGCATCTCCAGTTCTGGTTTGTACGAGTCTGTCCTTATTGAGCCAACGTCGTACCACGGCATCAGCATCCAATTGATTGATCGAAGCGACAAGGAGGATTTCATTTGGAAATCGAGACATTTTCGGAGGCAGAAAGCGAGTTGTATATAGACATTCCGCGACTTCAGAGATGGAAGGCCTGTGCCTCTCTCCATCTCCGCCAGCGTCTCGGCATTTGCTGGGTGAAGGTTATCACAGGCTGGCGATAGATGTATGGCAAGGGGTGGTCAGACAACTTGCGGCCCAATCCAATACCTTGGCTGTATGGCAGCTGAATGTGGTCGTCATGGATGTAAAAGCAAGCTGGCGCGTCGTGTATGAGGAATGGGAGGCTGCCAGCATCAGCACCAATGTCTGTGCGATGGCGGAAAGATAGTGAATAACCTAAGGTAGTAGATATTGATGGTATTTGATGGTTTGTAGATCTAGGAGTCGTTGGTGAAGGAAGGAAGAATGGCAAGGGAAAAGTGGAATACAGTAGCGCTGCGCGACCAGGGGAAAGCTCCCAAAGTTATCCCCTCTTATATCCGACCAACCTCATGCTATCAACCACAAACCCAATTCCCTTTCAGAAAACAACAATAGAACAGCAATCCTTCGTTCAATCGCCCTCTTTGTCCTATTGCAATCATGTCTATCCAAATCGAGGACCTCTTCGGCGTCAAGGGATTGGTGGCTGTGATCACCGGCGGCGGCACGGCAAGCCTGACCTTCACCTAGATCCGGTCCCCTACTGACTATCGCATCGTTAGGGGATTGGTCTTATGATGACCAAAGCCCTTTCCCTCAACGGAGCTTCCAAGGTGTATATCATAGGTCGCCGCCTCGAGAAACTAGAAGCCGCTGCGAAGGAGTCCCCTCACAACAATATTATACCCATCCAAGGCGACGTGACCGACAAAGACTCCTTACAATCCATCGCCGAGCGCATACAGAAAGAGACGGGCTACATAAACCTCCTTGTTTGCAATTCCGGCTTGAGCGGGCCACAGGCGGGTGTGAATATGCCCAAAGGGACATCCGCGAAAGAGCTGGCCAAGATGGTCTTGGACACACCCATGGCGGACTTCAACAACGTCTTTGCAGTCAACGTAACGGGCGTGCTTTACAATGCCATGGCTTTTCTGGAACTACTGGAGGAGGGCAACAAGCCCGACAGGTATCTGGCTGGGGTCAAGAGCCAGGTGCTAGTAACTGGTAGCATCGCGGCATACAACAGATCCGTCGGAGCAGGACTCGCATACAATGCAAGCAAAGCCGCAGTGACGCATCTTGTTAAGATACTGGCTGGCCTCCTCGTCGGATACGGCGTGCGGGTCAATGCTATTGCGCCTGGTTGTACGTGTCTGCGAATTGCCTTGGAATTATTGCAGCAAGCTAACCATAAACACAGTATTCCCATCGGAGCTCTCTGCTCCCTTATTACAAGGGAATGACGGAACAAAGGAAGGAGCTTTCCCCAAGAGCTTTATACCGCTCCAGAAGGCAGGCGATGAGCAAGACATGGCCGGCACAATCCTATGTCTGGCCTCACGCTCTGGTGCTTACCTTAACGGATTGATATTGGTCATCGACGGTGGACGATTGACCATAATGCCTGGCACCTACTGAGCTCTATGCAAAACTACCAGTTGAGTTCGAACTGTTCAAAGAACGCTTAACATATGACGACCTAGTAAATGTGAGAAATTCAATTGCAGAATGCTGATTTCAAACAGGAAACAAGAACAGCTGCAGACACGTTTTGCGAACAGAAAAATACCACAACAGCTATGAGATGAGAAGTAAGAAGAAAATGACAAATCATTTTCGGAAGGTGAGGTATAAGAAATCAAGTACCATATCCACTGCCTACTTTGTCTGCTCTCTGGCAGTCTTTTTCGGGATAATGTAGTCCTATAAAAGCACTTCTTCCTCCATGCGCTACAGAAGGGCGAATAATGTGCATCACTTGCTGTACTCGTCCTCGATCTATATCAGCCTGTTAGTCCTTAGCTTTTATCTGCATCGATTAGCATTCACGCCGCATATTATCAAAAAAGACTTGCCAGTACTATAGCTGTTCACCGTCGACACCGCCGCCATTATGCCTCTGTTAAGCTGGTGACTGGTCACCATCCTGTTGTCTTCGACCATCGGATCTGCGTTGGTGGTACCCGGTAGGGTTTGGGTTGGATAGTTCGGGGGTACCATCTGCCCAACGGTCTGCGGGATATTTGTAGCTTTGGGTGTCACTAAAAGGTCGATCTGAGCTTTCGAACGTTCCAGGCTCCTTTTCTGTTCCTCTGTGCTGGTTCTCTCCTTGGTACCGGCTGCCAGGGGCGCCATTGGAAAATGCATGACCACGAACCGGCGCGCTGTAGTGACCTTCTTCAGCATGAACGTATTGTGCAGCACTACCTGCATTGCGAGGATCGAGGAATTCGTTTTGTGCTGGGGGCACAGCTGCACCAAATGGCATATTTCCACCGCGTGGACCTCTCAATCCTGGGAAGCCTTGTGAAGTTCCAATGCCAACTCCCGCTCCTTTTCTCAGGAAGCTGCCATTCGCGAATGGATTGCGTGGACTTACTGGATACCGGAACTGCTGCTCAGCTTGCGCTTGGCGATATTCTGCGCGCTGTTGTGGATGATCCTGTGCACGCTGTTGATTTAGCTGTTCGTGGGGTTGAGCCAGCATCTCAGCAAATCTTTCTTCTTTATATCTTTGTTCATTTCGCAGCTCCTGTTGGTAGTCGCGCTGCTGAGTCTTCTGCGGAACGAATTGCGATTGCTGACCTTGGCTGTCACGATATCGAGTCTCCTCAAGAGGTCTGGCGCACTCGTCGTAGAAGGGCGACTGATTGAAGGAGGCGAAGACTGGTTTTGGAGGCGGAGGTGGTTCGTAGCGGCCTTTGGTAGCCCCATCCTGGACTGGCGGTGGTTCTGTTTTCGAGGACGTCTGCGGGAGTGGATTACCATTTTCATCGACTTCCACCTGCTCTCCGGTATCGTCGTCGATTTCGAATATCTTCATGGTGGTGGTCACTCTTTTCCGTATAAAGCTGCTGAGAAGAGGGTTCAAGAGATTCGAAGAAGGCAGGGCCAAAGGTAAAAGGCGTTTCGCGTGAGTATGAAGCTATTTGGAGGAACAGATGAGGTTTTCGAAGAAGGCTGGAGTTGATGCTTCTTGTAGGCAGGGCCGGTGGTAGGTGATGCTTCGCGTGAGTACGAAGTTTGTATGAAGAAGGTTTGAGGGGGTTAAAGGAGACAAGGAGTACTTCTTTTTGTAGGGAGGGCCGGAGGTAAGTTGTGAAGACTCATAATCCGCACACTCAAACATGTGCGGTGTTTCTCTTCACTCCCCCAACTCACAATTACTGATACGTGCAGCAGGAAAGTATCACCCGATCGCTTCAAGGTGTGCATTCACAATAGGTCAATCACGTTGAGAGCATTGGCTGGAATAAGATAAGATTGGGAAATGATTCCTGGATCAATTGAAGGATCCGAATGAGGTGGATATCCTCATCTGAACAGTGCTAACTATGGTGTCTCACTGCGCCCATTCTACGCCAGTAGGGTATCATCGCACTCGCTAACCATCACAAACGCCTGTCTCCCGATCTTACCGACTCAATCCTTGAAGCAGCGAGCACTGCATCAATCCTCCTTGCCCGTGATGGTCTTGGTATCATCGTCTTCGTCCTCGTCGTCTTCCTCGTCGTCGTCATCGTCTTCCTCGTCGTCTTCGTCGTCGTCTTCGTCGTCGTCCTCCTCGTCGTCATCGTCTCCCTCCTCCTCCATCTTACCCTCCACCTTCTTACCACCCTTCTTCTTATGCTCAAGAAAAATACGATCCAAAGCCTCCTTCTCCTTGCGCTCATTGACCTTTCTCACACTCTCGGCAATCTCGCGGTCGACCTCATCTTCCTGCTGTGCGGCGATTTGGCGACTGGGGTGGTCGGGCTCGTAGTCTTTGCGGTCGAATTTTGTGTTTAGATTGGGTGGATCGCGCGAGGGTGAGCGGGATGAGGTGGTTGATTTGCGGGGGTTCTTTGTGGATGGGGATGTGGATTTGCTGGAGCTTGAGGAGGGAGTGGCTTTTGGTGGGGACATAGTGGGGAGTTGGTAGGGTAGGTGGTTTGGTGGGTTTATATTGATGGGAGGGTAGAGGGTTGAGGAGGTTTGAGGTGGATAGTTTGAGGTGGATAGTTTGAGGTGGTTGAATGCCTTATTAGTAACCAGTCATTCTTCGATGTGAATTTTAGAAAGAAGAAGATGGTGAGTTGTGATTTCCAAAAGTTTTATGGAGGCTAATAGTGGAGGGATCACGTGGAATAGTCTTAACTCGATCTGAGTACGCATTTTCACAGTGGACGGGATTGTATCACAGTGTGGACTTTTCGGGTAATAGCGCGGCTAACTGGGGATTTAGGAGCGACTCTAACAGGGATTCAAGATACAACGGATTAGAGATATCGAGATTCTCAGTAGGCTATTATTGTCTTGGGTGGATGTGGTATGGTATTCTTTATCCTTTTCTTGAACGGTAGTTATTCTTAACATCACATACCGTCACCTTTTACAGTCTTTCATACATACGAGATCTTGACCATTATAGACGCTTTAAAAGCAACAATATAGCTTGACTATACTCCGAGTCATTGTTTAGGACTCCCAAATCTTCTATTATTAGCGTCTCATTCGACTCGGATTAAGCTCGAGAGTTTCTGTGTTGCAATGGAAGGAATAGCTGTTTCAATGACCCTTCCCCCGGGAGATAATAGCTTTTGTATCACCACTATTTTATGAGGTTCTTGTTTATTCTAGTTACCGTTTATATAGACACCTTTTATATGATAATGCATCAGACTTATCTTTACGCATTTATTCAGATGAATAGTGAGAATGGGAAGAAAGGAGTTCCTTTTTTTATGAAAAATGGTTCTTCCCCTACCGTGTGGAACCCAGGTTCAAAACCCCTCGAATCAACGTGGGGGGTGGAGTAGTTAGAATAGAGGCTTTTCGAACTTGGGAGGGGGGTTAGTTGAGGGATTGATAGGGAAGAAGGGAATTGGGGTTTAAGGGGGGATGATATTGATAATGAGGAAGATTGTATAGATGAGGACTATATAGAAACAGACGACAAGAATAAAGAAGATAAGAATAACGAGGGGAATAAGAGGAGAGTTCGTGATTCCAGAATCTTTTAGAGCAAAATACCGCGATTTAGGGGGGGGATCAGTTATTGATGAGACGGGTTTGGGAGGATATACTAGGTACGAAGGGTACTACTTGGAATTGCTGATTATATAGAGTTGGAAGATGTTTTGTTTGGAAATCTTCTGTATGAAGTTGAAGATTTGGCTTGGTAATGGTTTGGGATTTGTAGTTTCCCCATGTGCTTGAGGTTTTGGGGTGATTTGATTGAGTTGATTTTTTGCCTTTTACTTCTCAGGTGTGCGGGACGAGAGGGATTGAAAACATACTTAGGTTACATGGTTTCGATTAGGGACGTGATAGCCAATGAATGTGATTTAAAAGAACCCATTAATTCAATTAAGGTAGACATAACAACCGACTCTTCAAACTTGCTTTTCAAGAAGCCTAATTCACCATTACAATCATAGCCTCTTTGCCCAGGAAAGGTTCGAAGATTTGAGGCAGGATGATCGGACTTTGCCTCTTTAATTCAGGATTATCAAGTACAAAATATGATGTCTCTTCCATCCAATTCTTCGTCGATATTTTACAAATTTTTGTGCTTCGTTCTCCTTATTGTCAATTCCCTTCTGACGTACAACTTTCTCCCACCACAATGTTTAATTCAGACCGTTGGAACCAGTGGTAAGAGCGCCATCGCTGGTGCGTCGATAGCTGCCCGCCCAATTTTTGACCGTGGTGATACATTCTCTGTCATAACGTCTCAGTAATTGCCAACGTGAGAAAATGAAAGTAACAGACAAGTTGAAGAAAAGACTGCAGAAAAAACTGAAAGAGAGGCTTGAAAGACATACGCAGGTGCCACACTCGACACAAGTCCACCCCTATGATTCTGGCGATACGACACGTTTCCAGCCAGGACCCCGCGGTGCTCCCTGCTGCTGGTTTGCTGGATATGGTTGGTTTGGAAACGGCTGGTTCGAAAAGGGCTGATTAGACCCAGGCTTCGCCGAATACGGCTGACTGGGATAAGGTTGAGTCTGAGCTGGTCCAGGTGTATTTATATATGGGTATGGCTGAGGCTGGCTAGGCTGGTTCGGTAATGGGTATGTCTGGGGCTGGCCAGCCTGGTTTGGATATGGAGGCGCTGTCCATGCCGGAGCACCAGTGTTGGGTTTCGCAGGCTGATTGGGGGCATATCCGGGTCGCTGAGAGCCGATGATGTAAGAACCAAGGCCTGAGGTGGAACCTGTTGAAGAGCCCCGTTGAGGTATTGTAAGTGGAGCAGCCGTTGCTGCAACTGCAAGTGACAAAGCGATGGTGTAGAAACGCATGATGGCAGCGTATCTGGACAACGAAGCGCTGGAGAGGCTGAGAATGGCCCAAATATATACCGAGTAGAGGTTCAATTCCCGAATGTGGGACTTGCTCTTACGACATAATGAATTTGCTTTTAATATACGGTATATTGTGACATGGGTCAAGCAGGGACCGGTCGTTCGCTGGACCGTCTGAAAAATTAGATTGAACGAACGACATTTTGACGAGGCTGAACTGGCGGCTCAACGACGCTGGCAGAAGGAGATCCCAAAGACCTGGGACAGAGCTGGTTGAGATAGCTGAGGGTCTGTCATAGCGGAGGATGTTTATAGCCAGGACTAGAACAGAGGAGAATGCGCGGTGACATTGTTGGACGCCTGATATGGCTGACTCATGAACGGGTGGTGTCCGCTTCGACTTGTGAAACTGCTTTCGAGAGTATCAGCAGTTCAGTAACTCTTTAACAAAATTACGACCAACAGTACTAACGCAAGCACCAAATCCACGGTCGGATATAGAGCTCTATAATCTCGTCTTTTCTGACGATGTTCTTCGCAGAAAGAATCATGGTCTGGTCGTGCGGTCTCACATGTCACGTCAATCTAGAGCTTTTCGTTCATCTCCACAGAAGACTAAATCGAAGACGGGAAAGTAAGAAGGGCCGAGGTCGTCGTATTCTCTTGTTATCGGGTAATGTTCTCGTGGTTTCATCCTCACAGGGAAGCAGAGGGATCTGATATCGATTCTCTCGAGCTGCTAGCATCCAAGTTGAGGTTAAAATTTAGGTTCATTTTGGATCTGCCTCGAGATGATAGTGTGGCTTTCCGCAACCGGATGGACCATCCTCCGTCTCTAGGACGTGCTTTTCTCTGTTGATTACCTAGGACAGTGACAACAACGTCGGTCACAGACTGACAAAGCCACATCGATCTTCCCCTGAATGCCAGTGGCTATTCAGACTTCACACTTCTCGTCCATGCCCATTCGAATGTTTCCTTCCTATTAGCACGAATCGGGACAGTTTGGTCTAAGAATCAACAAGCTTGTACCGATTGCCAGGCTCTTCTTCGTCTTTGGGCCGAAAACATCGAAAGTGAATCCCATGATTGCGGAATGGAGTCGTATGAAAACCATGCCTCGGTTCTACAGTTCAGCTTCGTTACTCTAGCTGAAGTGACTGTCGGAACGTGAACGCTCTCACGAAGATCGCCGTTCAATTCTTTTCTCCCTGCTTTGTGGAATGAAAGCATTGTTATTACGACCTGTCAGGACGATTCCAAACCCACATCGAATTTGCTGGCTCGAAAGATACGGCAGGTATGTACTTGGAGAGGAGCAAGAGTAATTTTTGAAATCAAGTCGAGAGCCACCCAGATCAAGGGTACATGCACCCGTACCCACTGATTACCTCGCCGTTGTTATCGATGCACGACATGCTGGTGAAGTGAATGTGCAAAGGAACCACCTCGTAGGAAGCGATGGAAGGCATAGTTCTGATGTGAAGGTGGTTGATTTGCCTGAGTAGTGTCGAATGAAATGGGTGCTAGTATGGATGAAGTTGTCTGGTTGAAGGAATTGATTGATTCGAGCTTGGATTGCTCTCTGGCGTCGTGTCTAGTAGGGGATAATCACCATCGTTTGGTTGGCTGCTACCAAGTCACGGTCCAAAACACTCACCGCAACCGCATCCAGCAGGAAACATGTTTCTTCACTACTCCGAGTCCCTCCCCAAAGACGCCCCGACACTGATCGAGCCACCCATCAGAAACCCGGAGGCCATCCACATGCGCTGATCGAGGAGCTACACGAACTACCGACCACGGACTGCCGACTACATACTACCACCGTACAGCCGGAGCGAATTGGCAGCCACCATCTGTCCCACGGGCTTGCATCAAAAGAAACAATGCCTTCGGCCGGCGAGACGCTACAGCTGCAGCAGTCACAACAGAGAAGACCGCAGCCCGCCCAGAGACACTCCTCACAGTCTTCCCAGGTCTCGCAGTCGCCCTCGGAACCGTCGTCGTCGCATCGCCAGGGTCACTACAAACCGCAGCGACACGTCGTTGGACATGGCCGATTGGGCGCCAGTCGGAACTCGTCAAGCAAGAACCTCGCCAAACTGACAAAGGTCACACCAGCAAACGATGCCACCTTGAACCCCTCCCAACGACATCACTCGCGAAATAAATCCGGCGAACTCCTAGAGTCCGCCTCGAGCAGCCCGCGTCCGCACATGAAGCGCAATGCCTCTGCTTTCGTAGTGAGGAACCAGTCCCACTCGGCCCTCAAGAAGAACTTCTCCAGCGGCCATCTGCCTCGTCACGGCTCCAGCAAGAACGTCATGAAGACTGCACGCCATCCTCCTGCACTCAACAAGCGGACAGCTTCCAACAAAAGCGAAAACAGCGAGCGGAGCCGGGACAGCGAACCTCCTTCTCCAGCACACCCTACCGTTCGGTTCGCTCTCGGAGATGGCGACGAGGTCGGTCCAACTGACGAGCACGATGGAGAGGGTGAATGGACCGAAGAGAGTGCTTCCGCTTCTCCCCACACAACGAGATCCAGCACGCCTGCTCGATCAAACTCAATCTCAGAACCGCCAATGACAGGCAAGGCAGACGCGCACGACAGCACCTCCGAGGCTGAATCGTCAAATACTGTTATACACGACCCTCCTTCGCTTCCAAAATCAGCAATTGATCGCACTCTCACGCCGAGACCAGTGAACGGGTCCGGCTCCCATAACACATCACAGCACCCAGATGCGGATGCGATCACGTCGCGATTGTTGCAGCGGGTCCATAGTCACAACGCTGCTCCACAGGTCACGAACGTTTCAGCCGTGGTCACCTCCGAATCGCAAGGCGCCAAATCTCTTAGCCACAGCCAGAGCTCTACTATACAAGATGGCACTCCGGGTCGCGATCTAGTATCGCGCTTTATCAACACAAGCAGCTCGGGCGGGACTCCAAAGGATGGCAGTCTCTTGCCGGCCAAACAGCAGCGAAGACCAGACTCGGCTGATCTGGACAGCCACAAGCGCAACAAATCGACTCCAAATTTTGTTGAGCCGGGCTCTTCGCCCACGTCATCCTTCACCAGTCGGACATTGACGCACGGTACTACCACCCCGAGTGAACTTCCACCCTCTCGGACACAGATCAAGATGCAGCTCATGCGGGCCTCTTCAAACATTGAGCAATTACAAAAGGGAGTCCCGGCAGTGCTCCCGCGGGCCAACGCTGCCCACATAGTCGGACATGGCGGATCTTTCAGTCTGAATCAGGGAGTAGCGCCACAGATACAGGCCCTATTCAGTCAGACGGCCAAGGAGTATCAGGTTGTTCGACGATTCAGGAATCCAGTCGGTGAGGCTATCCATCGGCTGGGAGAGATACCGGGCACGTCGAGACGCAATACGCACATTCCAAAACAACAAAAGGGAAAGGCTGGATATATCAACGGCGGAGATGGGAAGTATGGTTTGAGCCAGAGCTATAGGAGTCGAGAAGAGAGACAGAATGAGACGGAGGCTCAACAGGCCAGACATGGACATCTTGCGCCGAACGCAGCGCAGAGGAATGGAGCTGGACACAAGAGCAGGGTCAGTTTCGACCTGCCACGCGCAGATGAAGACGAGGATGATGGGGAGAGTGTCAGAAGTGATGATGGCAGGATTGTCCGCGACGAAGCATACGAGATATGTCGGAGGTTATGGGAGATTGGCGATGTTGCCGAGGGCGGTTGAATGGTGGTCATGTGGGAGCACTGTGGTGCTCCTTTGCATTTATACGTTACTGGACTTCATTGCTGGGGTCTGGCAGATCTTCACCACCATATCAGATTGGTTGGACTGTTCAAGAGATTGCCACAGAGTAGTGTCGCGGTGAGGAAGGAAAGGCGACGTATACGACGTACTGGAATTGGATTGATGGGATCTGAGATACTATGCGACAGACACAGTCTGCGTCCATAGACGAAGTTATTGCTAACACTAGACGGAACCAAACTCGGCGAGTTCTTATTACTACCACTGCGGTATCACGACATCTGTTTACGCCGCCCCTGCATGATGGGTTTTCGAGAGGGGGCGTTTGTTTAGCATTGGGATAGCATGATGCATTTGCTTAGTAGCGGCGGATGGGGGGGATACAGGCAGGCATATTGATAAGCAGGCAGCCATTATCGGACGATCCGAATGGCTTCACTACATGCACGTTTTCATGTGCTAGTTAGTAACCTGTATTTGTAGTTTTTTTTAGCGAACAATCTGAGATAGTTTCTTGAGACGACTTTTGCGTTTTTTTTGTTTTGCCTTTCTTCTTGTTTTCGGGCTTATTATTGCCGCTTTTGGGATTAATCTGGATATTCAAGTTGTTGAAGAGTCGCCATGACGGATAGGTAGGTAGGGGCACTTAATTGAGACGAGAGACGCGGGATTAAGTACTTACGTTTTCTAAACTAAATTCTTTCGAAGGTTCTACCTACCTACCTACCTACCTACCTACCTACCTACCTACCTACCTACCTACCTACCTACTCAGCGAGGCTAGGGCTGGGGCTGCGACAACATGTTGTCTTTGGAGAAACGCAGCTGATCTTTGGATATAACATATATAACTTGAATATATCCTCGTTTGATTGTTGGCTGGGGACGAAGAGGAGGTGAGGTGGAGAAAGGTATAGGCTTGGATGTTGTGGGTGGTTTGGAGTTCTGTGTTGTATAGGTAGTAGGTACTATACTATACTATACCATACCATACTATACCATACTAGCGTATTATTATATTGCGTATAAGAGCCGAGTCTCGGATTATTAGATTGAGAATATACCGCGCGGTACGGTACGGTATAGTACGAGTATTCGTATTTAGGTACTATATTCGGGTATCCTTAGTTATTTAATGATGTATTATAATTAGGAATACGAGATAGTATAATAAGACTAAGCGATGGTAATAATTGATCGAAGAATAAGGTAGTAAGATATAATATTATTCCGAGATTTGTCCTTTGATCGTAGTTTTTGTAGGGAATAGGGAGGTTGGTATAGTATATATATGTTTGGTATTAATTATAAGTTGTCTTGTCGGACTTGGCCTTTGTGCTGGCTGGTATGTTCTATATATAATTTCTAGGTATTTGCCAAACTATTCCTAAGGCGCTTCGGGCGTGATCCTGGGTCTTATTTTACTATATTAGTTAGGTCTTTCTTTCCGAGGATCCGGGGGGAACTATTGTGCCCTTGGGTCCACCGCTGCATCCAAGCAGGATATTCAGTGTATTCTTGAGACAGCTGTTTGTTTCCAGGACAGCGGACTTTGATGGGATATGTAGCAATTGTTATAGGCATGGATTGTGGGATGGGAGGCGCTATTGTACCTGGAGATCAATCTAGATGTGTGGCTGTGAGAGGCTAGTCGTACCTAGTCACGAGGAAGAGGGAGAAACATGGCAACGTGCGAAGAGATTGAAGGTTACGGTAGGACTGAGGATGCTAGAAGCCGGGAGGGCAAGACTTGTGGGTAGTTAGTTCTATATGGGGGGGATGTGTATGGGAAAGTCGGAGTTCCCAAAGTCACTTAGTTCATTCAGTTCAAGTATGTTGTTTGTCACACGAGATGCAGATTCGGTTTCGCAACGGAAGACAAAACGATGCGCTGTTCCAAAGGCTCCCCTCCCTTCCCCAACCGCCAGACCGACAGTGTCTCACCACGTCTGGCATGCCGTCTGCGCTTGGTCCCTTCCGTTTTGAGAGCGCGTGGAATTCTTGCAGGGTCTTGATTCTTGGCCGTCGTGGCAGAGGCGGGGGGATATAGATGGATGGAGGCGGAGATTAACAGGCTGATAGTGGCTGAGAGGGTGTAGGTATGATACTGTGGTATGTATGTACTTACTGTCACGGTTTGGTATATACTGTCACGGTGTGGTATGTATTGTCACGGTGTGGTATGTACTGTCACGGTGTGGCAGAGACGGGTCACGGTCTCGGTGTTGGCCGGTTGTCAAGAGGCTCCCATGTGCAGATCTCATCATGCCTATAGACAGACAGGACTTCACTGCACGACATGTCACCACCATGTCTTTGCCAATGCAGGTGGATGCCGTGGAGTCTAAGTCGTAGGAAGCCAGCGCTTCATCATACGACCTCACATAATCTTATCGATTTGCATGCCACTGCAACCAGGCTTGGAATGGTTGGACGAGACTGCGTGAGGTCGTCTTCGGGTACCTGAACATCACTGCGCTCACTAGGCGCCTTGGGAGCATCACTGCGCTCACTAGACGCCTTGAGGAATGGCGCCACGGACTTCTCATCTTACACTTCCACTTGGTTGGTTGCGACGTTACGGCGGCAGATTTACCCCTGCTTAGACCCCCTTCATTTCCTTCTCGCGGAAAACAAAGAAAAGACTTCCAGTGATCCATTCCTGCTCTTGCGCTCCTCTTCAAGAACCTTCCAATTTAACCCACTCTCGCTCCACTCTGTCCTGCTCTGCGCACCCACATTCGTTACCTTACCCATCTACACTCACTACCTACAGTGCTAGTCACTTACTCTCGCTCGTTGACCTCGAAGCAACCATCCGTCAGGAACAGAATACCATCATACTCCTAAACCAGATCCGAAATCTATCGTGTGCTCACATCGCTTTCGAAGAACAAAAAAAAACACGCCATCCATTCTACCCACCAAACTCAATCACCATGCAGTTTACAAACCTCATCCTCCTCGCTGCTGCCACCATCGCCTTGGCTCAGGATTACAATGCGCCGCCAGCCGATTCAACACCAACACCATCCGTCCCGGTCTTGACAATCACAAACACCCGCACTGTCCAGCGCGTCGCAACCGTCACCTCCACCCACGCTTCGACCGGTACTGGCCTGCCTTATGCCATCGCCAATGCGACTGCCGTTCAAACCGGAAAGATGTCTGCTGCCTCGTCTGGCATAATTGGGTCCAATGGCGCCGCTGAGAACTCGGTCAACGTTGCTCTCGCTGCGCTGGCCGGTGCCGCAACCTTCTTCTTGCTATAGCGCGACTGAACAAGTGCGCGCCATGGAAGCCACCATCATTACGTTCGACGTCTTCGAGAGACTCGCCATCCAACAAATTCCACGCGCCACGACACTCAACGCCAACGATCATGCCCGCTGGGGACGAAGAGAGCTTGGACGATCTACCCTTATCACGCATTTCACGACCTGCATTGCTGGTGCTTAACAGCTCGATGTATTCCTTTTCGCATCTGGGAAGGAACTCACCATAGTCACTCCTTGTAATAATCCCACTTTTCACCCTCCTTCACTTCGGTTCGATACACACTGCACAACCTTCATTACCCTCATGGAGCAACGACACGCACTTGCTGTCAAGTCCTCTAATTTTACAACCCCCACTACCCGTTCCGGGCGCATGCGCTTTGTACTTGGACAATTTACTGTTCTGCGGGCTCTCTAATATCTTCTATAATGCTTCGCCAGAAGCTGACGAGCTTGGTGATATCCCTCCTTTTCGGCTGATACACACATGTGTGAATCCTGCCTTTTATTTTGTTTACGCGGGGATGGATGGATGAATGAATGGATTGGAGTTTATTTCTGTGTTGCCGGAGCAATCTGGATATACCCAATGGGAGAGGCGTGCGTGTCTTACCTGATTTTCTGTACAGTTGCTAGCTAGCTTGAAATCAAATTTCTCAAAAATCATGTTAATAATGTTTCTATTTTGTGTCGGGTGGCTCTGTTGCTGACCTTGATTGAGTTTTTTGCCAGTTCTTTTTCGTTTTCAAGATGGAGTATACGGTAGCTGCGGAATGGGTTGATGGGATCTTGTATCTATCTCCTTTTCGAGATTAAAGGTTCCGAGCATTTCGGAATTTATCAAGGGTGTGGTCTTAAGTCTTGGGGATTGGTTTTGATTGGTTTGTTTGTTTGATTGTTTGATTGTGCAGTTGAGTGTCTAATTACATTGTTGTTGCTGTTGTTGTCGTAGATCTTGTAGGGCTTCCGTCTCCGTTCTCGGCGCTTGGCGTTGTCTGAGTCGATCTCGATCCATCTCGATGCCATAACATAAATTCCAGGTTTAGTTTATGGTAGCCGAGATGATAACTAAGATAGTAACTACCTAATATAACTATAACCCTATAATTCTTTACTTATCTTAATAATACCTTCTAGAACCTCTATAAAGTTTAAGAATAGTTGGATTCTATATAGATTATAAGCGAGATGAAGACATGCAAGGGTCGAAGAAAAGGTCCGAAAGATCAGGGATGTCCGTTTTGGGAAAATGCCGCGTCTCGTCCGTCTCACCTCAAAGTTTTCCTTGGACCCCTCCTTCGTCACACCCTTGAATGCCCCTCCATAGAATTCTACAACAACAAATCCGGACATTCAAAGCTATACCCATAGCTTCAAGACTTCTAAAAATGGGCTCTCAAGTAGCAGAAACATACGAAGGTACAAACGATGCACCTAAAACGTAAGCAGGCAACAACAACAACAGCTTACCAAAATATACAGACCCCGTCCGAATCGCTGTCATCGGCGGTACCGGAATATCTCACCTACCCGGCTTCGATCTCGTTGCAAATCTCCAGCTGGATACGCCGTGGGGTCTTCCATCCTCGCCCATCTCTATTCTTCACCATCCCTCACCCACCACTGGGAAACCGATTCCCATCGCCTTTCTCTCGCGCCATGGTCTCCACCACGAATTCGCACCTCATGAGGTCCCGTCTCGAGCCAATATTGCTGCCTTGAAGAAGATTGGTGTCAGGACGGTTATTGCCTTTAGTGCTGTGGGCAGTCTGCAAGAGGAGATCAAGCCGAGGGACTTTGTTGTCCCGGATCAGATTATTGATCGTAGTAAGGGCATTCGACCATTCACTTTTTTCGAGGGTGGCTTTGTAGGACACGTTGGATTCGGGGATCCGTTCGACGAGGGTCTTGCAAAGGTGGTCAGGCAGTGCGGACACAGTCTTGAGGGCGATGGGGTGAGACTACACGACAAAGGAACTGTTGTTTGCATGGGTAAGAAATGTTTCTCCATGTTTTGACATCTAGACATAATCCAGTCTGACATCCATCTCTAGAGGGACCTCAATTCTCGACCCGCGCCGAATCAAACTTATATCGTATGTGGGGCGGCAGCGTCATTAACATGTCTGCCCTTCCAGAAGCAAAGCTCGCCCGCGAAGCCGAGATTGCGTACCAAATGATCTGCATGTCCACAGACTACGACTGCTGGCATGACAGTGAGGACGTGAACGTAGCAATGGTCATGGCCAATATGAAAGCCAACGCCGAAAACGCGCGACGGTTTGTCGGCAGCGTGCTCAACGAGTTGAGTAAAGAGGAGCATGACAAACAGGTCATGGCTTTACACTTGGAGCACCAAAGCAAGTACTGTATCTCCACTGCTAAAGAGGGGCGTAGTAGAGAAGCTGTTGCTAAACTGGAATGGATGTTTGGCAAAGGATACTTTGAGTGATTGACTGGTTGATTGATGTTGGAAGCGTACATGCATGAGATATGAACGAGAAAGGTGGGCATGATAGAATATAGGTATACCCGAGACTCGGCGCAATCTCAGCTGTTTTCAACCACAGCAGAAAAAAAGGCCTTTCATACACCAAGCCATTTCCATCCACTTTTCGCCCGACCAAACCATCGATGTTGGTAGCTATACCAATCGAACCGACATTGTGACATATACAGTAGGCCATCGTACGCATGTATCTCGTGCTGTTATTACACGAGCTGAAACTCTGCTGATTCGGTCGTTGTAATCGGTGCAGAGTGACAGACATGATGTTGCGCAGGTGGTATTTGACTTGAAGATCGCACATGTACTATGTATAAAGGCAGGGGCAGGAACAGAACAGCTCAAGAAGACCTCGGAAAAAATAAGAGAGACGAAGAAATAGTTGCATGATGAAGCATAATGAAGCATAGCAAAGACTGCTACAAAGCCAAATTGATAGGAATCGCGAAGGTAGGTCAGGAACGATGGCATGATGCTTCAAGAAGAAAATACATGGTTTCGGCTACCGCAGGCTATCGCAGGACGAATTGATGCTTTGCGACGGGAAGGAGGTCCACCTTGTTGAATTATATAAGAACGCGATGGTTGTTGGTTTGGTGTTGATTCCTAGTCGAGGCCGATTCGGAGATCTCCACCACGGTGAAACGGTAATGGCTCGAGGGGTAAACCCAGGGCCAAAGCGGGCGTCCAACCCGCAAAGATGGTCCTTCCTGCGGGTTGCCACAAAGCAGAGCGCCTCATTGATAGGCCTTAGCTAGCGGGTCTACGTCAAACCCAGCGTGCCAGAATACCCCTCGGTTAAGCTCTCCGAGTCTCACTGACGATGTCTCGCGAGAATGTCGGTGTCCTGTTGTTACTTCACCTTCTGGTTCCATAGTTGAAGAAGTGACTGGTGAGTATGCAAGCAGATTCTTGACGACCACAACCGCTGAGACTGATTCAAAACAGAGCTGGCCGCACTCGCTACTGAATAACCGGCTCTTACCCGAACATACACCCACGATGTCGTTGATACGAACGGTGGCCAGCAAAGCCTCGCGGGCTTCGAGCTTGCTCAGAACGCTTCAAGCACATCCTCCAACATGTCCATGCCATAGCAATCCAGCTCACCACCACAATCATCAGCCCTCTCCGTTCGCTCAGGCGAATCGAACGTTGACTCCACGCCAAACGATTCGGCAGTTAGCTACGCCCGTTGACAGCAGTCAGCAGAAGGAGTATGCCTTCGAGATGGCCGCCTCGAGTATCAGGTTCGGCCCTGGCTGCACGAGAGAGGTCGGCATGGACTGCAAGAATCTGGGAGCAAAGAGGGTGATGGTTGTGACAGATACAGTGGTGAACAAGTTGACGGCCATGCAACAAGTACGGGACGCGCTTGAGGCAGAGGGGATTGAGTATCAGGTCTACACAGGGGTGCGGGTAGAGCCAAAGGACAGCTCGATCAAAGAGGCCATCAATATCTCCAAGCCATACGCGCCGGATTTATTCCTCGCTGTTGGTGGCGGATCGGTAATTGATACTGCCAAGTTGATGAACTTGTATACATCCTTCCCGGATGCCGACTTCCTGGACTTTGTCAATGCGCCGTTGGGAAAGGGATTACCAATTACGAAGCCATTGAAACCGCTCATTGCCATCCCGACCACCGCAGGAACCGGATCGGAGACGACTGGTACCGCCATTTTTGATCTTGTATCGAAGCGTGCAAAGACTGGTGTGGCTCATCGAGCTCTGAAGCCTACCTTGGGACTGTGCGATCCTTTAAACACACGCACCATGCCGTCTGCAGTAGTAGCTTCTTCAGGCCTCGACGTGCTATGCCATTCACTGGAATCCTGGACAGCCATCCCCTTCCACGAGCGTGTCCCCCGCCCATCAAATCCAATCAACCGCCCCGCCTACCAAGGCGCCAATCCAATCTCCGACATCTTTTCCCTCCAAGCTCTTCGCAGTACTGTTCAGTACCTTCCACGAGCGGTCAAGGATCCCGATGATTTCGAAGCGCAGAGCCAAATGCTTTTGGCTGCCACACTGGCCGGTGTCGGGTTTGGGAATGCTGGTGTACACTTGTGTCACGGAATGAGTTACCCGATCAGTGGGCAAAACCCGGGATACAAACACTCCGGCTACGAGATTGAACAGTCCATCATTCCCCATGGTGTCAGCGTAGCCGTCACTGCACCCGCTGTATTCAAGTTCACGGGACCAAGTAACCCAGAGCGGCATTTGGCGGCGGCGGAGTGTTTCGGTGTTGACATTAGCAACGTGAAGTTGGAGAGTGCTGGTGAGGTCTTGAGTGAGGCATTGGCTAAGTTCCTGGTGAGTCTTGGTGATCAACCTAGGGGATTGAAACAGTTGGGATTCAAGCGTGAGCATATCGATGGGCTTGTTGAGGGTACAATGCCGCAGAAGAGAGTGCTCATGTTGGCACCCAGCTTTGATCAGACGGATATTGATGTTGAGAGGCAGCAATTGACTGAGCTGTTCAATGATGCTATGGAGTACTAGCTGGGCAGCGTTTGGTATTCTTGATGTATATAAATTGCAATATAACGAAGCGATTCTGAACTTGGAGTAAAAAGGGTCCCCAGTGATGTTACTCTTACTAGCCGATATTCACACTCTCTATAGATCTCATAAGCCCAACATACCATCAATCCCTCCACCCACAATCACGGAACCAACGACATGGCCCAATTATCAAGAACTTGCATCCACTAACAGCTTTGAAGCAACAAGGGAAATACAGACTCCATAATCCCAAGCCCACCGCACCGATCCACCGTAGTAAACCATCCAATTCCAGTATACATCCTCATATCCACACACCCTCAACGGCGATGTAGCGATCTCTCCGTTTTCAACATGTCCTAGACTGTTGATTCTTTTTCACTTCCTTGAAGGATGGTGTGGGGTTGGATGACTGGCTATCTTTTGTAGTTTTGCAGGTGGTAGTTTGTGATAATGAGGGATGTGTGTGGGGTGCAGGTGGGTTGTATTACCTCCGTAGCTAGAGGTTAAGCGTGATCGGTTTAGGTTTTACATCGAGGTGTTGTTCTTTGTGGATTGTGTTTGGGATTTGGTGTCAATGTGCTCGATTCCAGCCTAGGATCAGTGATATGGGTTGCACCGAATGACAATACATGTAGCTTTTCAAGTTGACAGCCTTTGCATTCAATGTTCTCTATGCCCGCGTTGTCGTACGGTGGTATCATAATATAATATACAACCGGCCTCCGATGTCTTCCCTCACGAGTCCAATCACGACGCTCCAAATCTCCATCCATCCCATTCATCGCCCTCGTCGTCCTCGTCTTCGTCGCTACCTTCTCCCGGCAGAACGTCAGGCTCAGCTACAACGTGATGTACAGTCTCCGCCTTGCTCGCCCGGAGCTGTTCCCTCTTCTCCTTCAATTTCTTTAACCTCTCCTCTAACACCTCCATCTCTTCGAACTCCTCTTCCAATGCGCGTGAGGCATCCTCTTTCTCCTGCTCTATCTCTTCATCTCGCCGTTTTTGTGCATTTGGCGGGTCGAGGGGTCGCGACTCTACGTCTAAGAGAGATATAGGCGCTGCTTGTAGCACAGCATTTGCATTCAGGACGTCCAGCGCTGATTTGGATTCGGCTGGAATGGAGGCTAGATCCTGCTCGAATGCCGCCCATGCAACATCTAGGTCTTCGGAGGGCGCTTCCGGTATCGATGATTGTGGTAGTGTCGGCGGTGCTTCAGTTGCAGCTACGAAGCCTTCAAGCGGTCCTTGTGGTTCTTCTACTTCTACTTCTTCTTCTTCTTCTTCTTCTTGGTCCTCCTCTTCCTTTTCTTCCTCCTCTGCCCCGTCGAAGAATCCGGATGGCAGATTCGTTGGGCCCTTTGCTTTTGCGCGTTTCCTTGTTTCGGCAGTCGTGGATTCTGAATCGTCTGCTTTCCGTTTCTTGTTTGGTTTAGGCGGAGAAGGTGGTGCTGGGACAAGTTGTTTGCGGGATTTTGGTGGAGCTCGAGCTGCGCGTTCTGCGCGAAGTAAGGACCGCACGTCGGCCATTGTGCGTGATTCTGAGAGTTGGTTGCGCTTTGGAGTGGTTGCTTCGCGTTGTTCCTGGGATGTGATGGGTCTCAGTAACTCAGGTACCAAACTACCTCCGACGACTCGAGTACTACTGTGGCAGGCACTTCGATATCACGTGTATCGAGGAAATTGAGTTTGAATTTTTGATCTCTCGCTTGAGATTGCTTGTTAGATGACAAATTGGTCAGTCCGGTATTCATATCAGAAAAGAGATCTGCAGTTGATGATAAAGCACAAGTACCGTGACCTCAGCTTCGGTCAATATATCGCCGCTATTCATACGCCGTCTGCTCGATCTCCGCTTTCTCCTCCACAACAACAACGAACACGAACAGCACTCCCACCGTGCCAAATCAGAATCTCTGAGCGCATCATCTCCACCACGCGCTTGATCATTTGCCCGCGATACTCTCATCAACTGCTCGTTGTCTTGCGTGAGCTCCTCCGCGACAGCACAGCGAAAAAACTCATCACATCCCTCAGCTTCTGTTGCCTATTGCGCGTCAAAATCGGAGGAATCGGGCTGGGTTTCATCTTCACTTTCAGCTCACAAGGCTCAAGGGGTACTACTTCGGCAGAACCAAAGAGGGTGGAAAGCGCTTGTGTTTATTAGACGTGGTTTCTCGCGCCATCATCCTTCCCTATCATAGATCAGAGACGTGAAGCGATTTTGAAGACTTGAGATTCTTATTTTTGCCGTGACAATCCACACATCTGATGCGACGCAATGGCTCCCACTGGTAAGCACACCTGCGCATTCCGGACGGTCGTGGTGTCCATATCTTGCGCGTCCCAGGCGTTGAGATATTTGGTGTACCGCGATACGTCTTTCACCTCTATTTGCCACCAACCTACTCGTAGAAGACACAGACTAATATAATCTCGGTGTAGATGAGTCGACGCGCCGCTCTGCCAGAGCTACCAAAGGCCAGCACACCAAGAACCTCGATGATGCCTCACCTCCCTCGAAACGGCAGACAAAGAACAAAGGAAAAGGAGGAGGAAGCAAGAGCGCAAAAGCAGCCTCGATCACACCTGAAGAGCCGTCTGGAGGAGAGGACGATGCTATCATTCGTTGTGTCTGTGGCGCCACTGTCGACGACGCGGGATGGATGATGATCTGCTGCGAAAAGTGCGATGTATGGCAGCACAATCTCTGTATGGGCTGGCCCGAAGAGGAGGTTGAAGATGACTACTACTGCGAGGAGTGTGCTCCACAATCTCATGTCGAGCTGCTCACAGCCATGAAGCGTGGAGAGAAGCCATGGTTGGACAGAATCAAACGCAAGAAGAAGGGCGGCAACAAGAAAAAGTCTCGAGCCAGTGCCGCTGCTGTGGAGACACCCGCGAAAGAGACGACACCAAAACAGGTAACACCGCAAGAAGGTGGCAATAAGAGAAAGTTTGAGGCTGTTGCGGAATCAAATGGACAGCGACAAGCACAACCCAAAATAGAAAGTGCTACAGAACCAGCAGAAATGGCCAAAGCGACTCCACCAGCTCCCAAAGCTAGCTCGCGACGGAAGACTGACCAGAAGCTACCCGCGGTTGACGAGAGCGCAGCCAAGCGCCGAAAATCTGCTGCCGACCACGTACAGAGCGAGGCCCCAGCTCCAGTCCCAGCCCCAGCTTCAACTCCAGCTTCAACTCCAGCTCTCAAGGTTGCGGATATCGACGATCTTCCTCAAGCCCGGCAACCGGTGCCAAAGAAACTTGTCGAGGATGGAATCAAGATCATTGAGGATATTGTCAAGGAAGGTCACTTCCGAATACCTGATGGCGAAACGTCTTCGTCTCTCATGACAAACATTGCGTTGAGAATTGAGCAGGGTCTGGATGCCCATTTTGATGGAGTCAACAACTATTCCCTGCAAGCCCGCAGCATCATGTTCAACATGAAGAAAAACCCGGAGCTGATACATCGCATGCTTGTGGGCTCGATGCAACCAGAAGAATTGGTGACAATGTCAAGCGATGACATGGCGACAGCAGAGGAGCAGCGAAAGCGCTCGGCGATCAAGGAAGCAGCCGACAAGCATGCCATCCTTATCAACAATGATGGTCCACGAATCCGCAAGACGCACAAGGGCGATGAGGTAGTGGAACAGGGAATGGCCGTTGACAATTCCTCATACACAGCCGCACCACTTCGGCGTCGCGCAACTCACGATGAGCACGATGCTCCAGACAGTCCAAACGGTGACCCAGGAAGCCCTAATATGGTAGAACTGCCGGAGGATTTCGGTTCAAGGCCTCCTCTTACCGTCGACACGTCCGCGTCCCATGGCAGAAAGCCATCCAACTTCGATATGGAGTCAGTCTGGAGAAGTGCCCCAGCACAGGATACTTCGCACTCTGCAGGTGCCGTACGAACTCCACTTCGTGCTCACCGACCATCTGACAACAACATGGACGATCCAGACATGGATCGCTTACTCAAAGATGAAGACATGGACGACGTTTCCGACTCCCCTATTACTGATGGCTCTGGCATAAACTGGAAGGGAAGGGTTGACATGGCTGGTGTGGCCGCCTTCAACGCAACGGCGCGCTGGGTTGCTGGTGCAAACGCCGGCGGTCTGGGCATCAGCTTCGACCAGCTGATTCCTCGCAAGCTTGAGATCACTGGGCGTATCGCCATCAATCGTGCCGATGAGTACGTTGGCGGTATGCGCTACTCACAAACCACGAACGTAACGACACTTGCTCTCACACCAGCCGACACAACCGCCGACTATGAGAGTTTCCGAAAGACTTTCGACTACTTCCACGGCAAGCAGCGTTGGGGTGTCATCAACCAGCCGGGTCTGAACGAACATGTCCGAGACATATATGTGGTGACACTTGAGGCCGGCATGGGCAACTCACCTGGGTTCATCACAATGCTTGAAGATCGGGAAAAGAGCATCGAAGATCCAAGACATGATAACATGCTTCTGCTCACCATTGTCGTCAAAGTACGATCCCCGCCACCGAGCGCAACTCCAAGTACAGAGGTTAGCCACGCAGCGCAGGTCAACGCCCACGCGCCGCAACCGTCACCAGTAGCAGCACAAGGTCCATTTCCAAATGGCGGTACACCTCCAGTAGGTGGTAATTGGGGCGCCAAGGCCATCCAAATCTTAGGCGATTTCATCCACGCTCCAGCTGTACAGCAATTGAAGGCGGCAGGTGTTGAGATGGACCAGATGCAGCTCACCAACTTGAGGGCGCTTCTCGAGAGGGAACCAAGTGCTAGGGACGATTTGGGTAGACTAGGAGACCTGTTGGCTTCAAGGCCGCAACAATAAAAATCTGGGAGACGAGCAATTTTACAGTGCATTGACAGATA
This sequence comes from Venturia aucupariae, assembly GCA_003693225.1. Taxonomy (NCBI): domain Eukaryota; kingdom Fungi; phylum Ascomycota; class Dothideomycetes; order Venturiales; family Venturiaceae; genus Venturia; species Venturia aucupariae. Next base: position 95,930 of record QWZN01000080.1, read on the forward strand.
TGAAGGGGGATGTTTTGTTGGGTATACCCAGGAATCATTGGGACTCATTTCGTGGCCATGACTTTGCTTTCCACGAGTAGTATCATGGTTGACACAAGTCATGACAGGGTGCTCTTTCAAAGTTCAAGTTCAGGCTGGATGGGTAGTTTGATTTTTCCTTTGCGCGATTGACCAACAGTGGTGATAGCGAATTCTTCCAGGTCGATTAGGTTTTCTTCCTCTGCAAGTTCTTCTCTTCTCAAAAACACTACTACTAGTATGTAGTAGCTTGTAAGATCGTCGCCTTATGTGCCGTAAACGGCAATGGTCGCATATTCATTCAATGACGGTGGCGTTCTACATTGATCTGGAAGCGATTTCGCTCCGAGATCTCAAACCTCACGTTTTTGACTGGACGGCAAGGTCGGCGACAATCCAGGGATTATCATGTAGTTTCGCATGGTGCATCTGAATAGTGATTCCTTCTTTTCTCACAAACTCTTTCGTTTCTTCAAACTCCTGCCATCGTCCAGTTTTAGTACCCGCTCATCTCACTCTTGACGTCTCAAATAGATGACAGGCCAGGACAATGCGCGATCGGCGGCGGCCTCAAGTCAAAGCCCAAGCTCTTCTGGAAAGACGTTGAGAGACGGAGATGAACATCTCGAGGCCTGGAGCTCACAATCTTCCTCACGCCATCAGACACTAAACCAAGACAAGGACAATGGCTTCGAAGACGTGGGATCCGAAGAAGAAGACCATCTTCTGGCAATACCAACGACTCCAACGTTAGAAAGCAACACAGTCCCATCCCCTCTCATTTTCGAAGAAGAGCAAAAACTGGCGATCAAGAAGAAAACCGCAACATGGAAAAGCCTACCTCGAAAGGGGCAACTCGCCCTCCTCACCATATCGCGTCTAGCTGAACCGCTTACCCAGACGTCACTGCAATCTTACATGTTCTACCAACTCAAGTCCTTCGACATGTCGCAGACCGACTCTCAGATATCGGTCCAGGCTGGTATGCTTGCCGCTGCATTTACCGCGGCGCAATTCGTGACGGCGATACCGTGGGGCAGAGCTGCGGATTCCGAGTTGTTTGGACGGAAGAGGGTTTTGATTATTGGGTTGATGGGGACGATGATTTCGGCGGTTGGGTTTGGGTTTTCGAGGAGTTTTTATGCTGCTATGTTTTTTCGGACGTTGGGGGGTGCTCTTAATGGGAATGTGGGTGTTCTAAGGACAGTATGTGATGTAGCTCTGGGTTAGAAAGGGGTTGCTAATATGAGTTCTAGATGATCTCGGAGATTATTAAGGAGAAGAAGTAAGTACTCTTGTCGAAACTTTTCCATCATCTATGTCCGACTAACATGCCCAGGTTTCAAACTCGAGCTTTCATGCTTCTCCCTATGACGTTCAATATTGGTGTCATCATTGGGCCAATTCTAGGTATGGAGAAGTCCGCTTCTTGTTGTTGTCCAACACTAAAACGTCTCAGGTGGTGTCTTATCAGATCCTGTAACCAGTTATCCTGGCGTCTTTGGCAATAACTCCACCATCGGTGGTAAGAATGGAGTCTGGTGGATGAAGCATTGGCCCTACGCTCTACCAAACCTCGTCAGCGCTGTATTCCTACTATCCGCTGCCACGTTACTTTTCCTAGGTCTCGAGGAAACCCACGAAGTACTGAAGTATCAGCCAGATCGGGGTCGCGCAATCGGTACCTGGGTGATCAAGAACATCTTCCGTCGCCGACAAGAAACTGCATACTCCTCCATACCCACCTCTGATGAAATAGATCCGCCCACTTGCGCAGACGATGTAGAGCTACAATCTCCCTCCATTTCCAAAAGGAGAGAACCCATCAAGAGGAGGCAGAAACTCCCCATACGCAAGATATGGACTCGGAATGTCATCATCACCCTCACTGCGCATGCCACCCTCGCCCTCCACGTCGGCACATTCAACAGCCTATGGTTCGTCTTCCTAAGTACACCACGCTACAACGCGGAAACCCCAAACCCACCATCCCTCCACCACCAATCCTTCCCCCTCCATTTCAACGGCGGCCTATCCCTCCCACCCGCACGAATCGGCCTCGCCCTCTCCATCCTCGGCACAATGGGAATCCTAATCCAACTATTCCTCTACCCATCCTGGTCCGGTCGACTCGGCCTCGTCCGCAGTTATCGATGTAGTCTACTACTCTTCCCAATAGCATACACATTAGCGCCTTACCTCGCAATCCTACCATCCTCCACACTCCCACCTCTCCCCGCAAACGGAATCGTAGTCTGGATCGGGATAAGCACCGTCCTAGCAATCCAAGTCATGGCGCGCACATTCGCCTTGCCAGCCACCAATATCCTCGTTAATAATGCCTGTCCGCATCCCAGCGTCCTGGGTACATTCCACGGTATTGCGCAGAGTGTTAGTAGTCTCAGTCGCACCTTTGGCCCGGCGGTTGCTGGGTGGCTTTATGGGCGAGGCTTGATTTGGGGGGTTGTGGGTACGGGTTTTTGGTTTTTGGCTGGGGCGGCGGTGGTGAATAATGTTGTGGGTTGTTTTGTTAGGGATGCGGATGGGCATGAGATTGTGCTTGAGGGGGAGGAGGTTAGGAGGGATAGGGAGGAGAGTAGGTGAGTTGGAGTGATGGTTTGATTGAACAAATGAATGATGATGAAGCAAACCTGTGCTCAATCAAAGAAATAAAGAAAGCTATCGCCAACCCCCTATTTGAACCCTCTCCCAAACCCAGCAGAATTAACTGGGCCGCTCAACCCCTCCAGAAGAAAACGATAACGTTCTCAGGTTCCTAACCTAACACCAAGACAGATCCCGCAGATTAGATCGCGACAAGAATAAATGTCCAATCCACACGTCCATCTCTCCCCTCACCCGAACCCCCAATCTAACAAAGTTCCCTCCTCTCCATCTCCATCCCTATAAATCACTAACCCCTCGCTCTATGCTTCAGACCCGGAACCTGTCTACCCACTAGGTAACCCTTCCATTATATACACCACGCCAAGACTCATCCTCAAAGACGCAGTCAGGTTTCAAGATTCTCTCCACAACCATCCCAATCCCAATCCCAATCCCAATCCCAATCCCAATCCCAATCCCAATCCCAATCCCAATCCCAATCCCAATCCCAATCCCAAAACCAACCCCCTACCTTCCCAGACAAAATCAACCTTACCCCCATAATTCATCCACTAGGTATCCAACCACCCCCCTCCCCATTTAAATCTCCCGATAACTCGTTTCCTTGCGCCATCGCATACTAAGCATTAATAAGATGATGATTAGATTGCCGACGACGGGGCCGGCGAGCATGAGGTAACCCCACCAGTTTGGATATTGGAGGGAGAGCTGCGTGGGGGTTTTGTTAGTTTGGTGTTTGGTAGTAGGAGTTTGGGAGTTTGGGAGGTGGGTTTGGGTGATGGGTTTTGGGGATTTTGGGATAGGAGGAGGATGGGGGGTGGGTTTGGGAAGGAAGGAAGGAAAGGATGGGTTTGGGAAGGAAGGAAGGAAAGGATGGGTTTGGGAAGCAAGGAAGGATGGGTAATCATATAAAAGCCGCTAATAAAAAGGGACAATCTTATATGTATGTATGTTGGTGATGCATTTACAAACAAAGAGGGATATGGATATTTTCTTACCAAGACAGGGTCGTGAGATGTATCGCTCGCGGCATCAATGGGCATGATGGCTTGTGATCTTGGTTTTCGCAGGTATGTATCTCGCCAAGTGAGGCTGCGTGTGTGATTTGTTTCTTATTTTCTAGAAGGGTTTTGTTTCGCCGCGCGAGGTGCAGGTAGATGTGGTGATTGTTTGCTCTTTCCAATGGTCGTATTGTAGACGTGTTTTTTTCGATTTTTCCGATTTGCGCGAACTGGGTTTCAGTGATCCTGTTTGTTCGCGATTTTTGTACGGTGAGGATATTTCGATGGGTGAGGATGCCTGGTTTTGGTGGTCCTGCCTGCCTACCGCGTTTAATGACTTCGTGTGTGGTGTCGTGTGGTGAGGAAATGCAACACAGTTGCGAGAGAGAAGGAAGTGAAGAATGGCAAATGGCAAATGGCAAAGAAGAGGGACGTTTTCGAAGATCGAAGGTCAAGGATCCGAGTGGACGGCGGGCGGGCGGATAAAGAAGAATGTAGGTAAGGGGGTTATCTCTCAGCTACGTGCAAGGTATGTATCATATGTAGCACATGTAAGATACAAACAAGAAAAGCCATTGGTAATCTCAGTAATTCCGTTATAGCCGTCCACATTCAATCATTGCTGGTGAAGAAATGCGATCCCACCATCATGCGCTTGGAAATGTAAAGTGCCCTCTTCTCTCCTCGCGGCTGGATATGTTACATGTAAAGCGGCGCGGCGATTATGCCGTCCGTGGCTTGCCATCGCTTCGACGTGATCGTCGCTAGCCTGCTTCATTGACCTGGAGGATGACCTTGTCACCGTCAAGATAATGTCTTATCAACCTAGTTGCGGTACTGAGCTGGGGGATACATCATCTCCGTTCCCTGTAGATATTACTACAACGGGAAAGTCGGGAATAACCACACAGCAAAAGAGCACGCAGAGCATCAGGATAGTGTCTTTTACTGCGGTCTTCTAGAAGAGGAATTGGATGGAACACAGGTGTCCAGGTAATGGTCTTGGGGCTTTCGTTGCTGAGGTGGGAATACTGTAATGTACCAACTTCAATTTCCCGACCAATCAACCGCGGTGTGGGAAGACTGTGAAACATGGATCGCGGATTGATGGTGGTATAAATATGGTGGCAGTTCATGACGGCAACATCGTGGAGGGCAGATTGGACAGAGGAAATGTGCGATTTGAATGCTGGAGGTGTAAAGTGGGGACAAGGAAAGAGTTGGACAGGATGGAGTGAGCTGAAATGGTGGAAGGAATGGAGGTGGGTGTTTCATGTCGTGGATAGGGGGTTCACATTGGTCCGGTCTATCTTTGCGGCTGGGCGAGCGAGCTTGGTCCGGGTTGGGCATTGCTGCGCCAACCAGGGCTGTGTTCAACAGCTCTGATGTCGGCATGCACAAGGGCGGTGCCATTCATTCTTCAGGTCAATAATTCTAATGGATTATAAAGGGAGTGACTAGATATAATATATGGCCTGGTACACCTATTATAACCTAAAGATAGAACATTGACGTGGTTAGGTATCACGCCGAGAGAATTCAGCCTTGCTAGAGTGATCACAGCCTACCACATATCCTGTTCCGTGATCAATTTTGTTCTAGTAACTAGCACTGATGTATATTCCTTCATGATATAATATCTTTTGGGATTAAACAACCAACTTCCCCCAGGAATTTTTCATAGACATGAATTAAGAAAGAGAGAACTGACACCTGCCAAATAGAAGGCGACGCGCACTAGTCGAGATTGATACCATCCCAAAGATGCGGAAGAAAATCCCAGGAGAAGAACAATCGACCAAGAACATAGAAAATGGAGTGATATAATATTCTTTTTTCATTTCTTCGATGCGATTGAATCTCATCCTTCATGCTTTCTTCTAGCATGGTATTCACGGCTCTTGCCTACCTTATCTTCTCTTCTCTATATAATCTTTCCTCCCTTCGTAAATAATCATTAGAACATCTCCATCAACACAAGCCATTATCCAAAACCCCAAATTATCATGGAAAAAAATCGTCAACTCTTGTCTCTCCCCTCTTACACTTCCGTCCCCACCAAAACATAACAAAAAACACCACGCTATGCAAATGCAAGTGCAATCCCAAAACACAAAACTCCTACGCCCTCAAGATTTCACAACCCCAAAAATTGCCAATCCAATCCAAGCGGGCGTGCGGGAGAGAAGTGTAGAATGTATGCCAGAGAAGAGGAGGGAGCGTCTAAGTAACATGACTCTGACTGCTAATCTCAGACTCGGTATCGCCCCTTCTCGCGATGCCCATGCGATCTTGTAGGACGAAGATGAGGTAGCCGACGAGCGCGATGACGATGAAGAGGAGGAGGATTATGAGGAAGATTACGATGTTGCGTTGCATCTTTGCGGGTGGGTGAGTGGAAGGTTGGAGGTACGGGTGGAGAGAGTCGGTGGGAGGAGGAGTATTTGAGGTATTGAGATATTGAGGTTTGGCTTGAGAGACTCGAAGATTGTGGGTTGTGGGTTGAACGAGGTGGTGGAATTGGTGTTCGAATGCTTGTTGTATGCAGTTGTGCAAGGATGGGAGGAATGATGATGATGATGATGAGTTGAGTTGAGTTGATTTCTCCTCAGCGACGTTGAATCAATCCTACAGGCCAACGTTAGTTAGATAAACCCATCAATCATCTAACCAACCCAAAAGAAAGAAATCTCACATACCTCAGCAACGAAAAAACCCACTCAATCAACAAACAAGATGCTCAAAAAAGAGGTAAACAAACCAAAGCAGATCCGATCCAATCAAATGCTGAAAAGGCAGTCTTCCCAAATAAAATCGTCAAAGCTATAAGTGTCGTAAATAATAATCAGGAGATTGATCGGGACGAGATGGTATACAGTAGTCTTCCCAAAAAGCTGCAGGTCCATGTTTTATTCCCCTCGTTAATAAGAAGGTTGGTCCAAAGGCTGAGAACCTCCCGCCATTTTTTTTCTCCCCAGCCACGCGAAAGAGGGGCGCTACGGCTAGCGCCCGGCGCACAAGCCAGTCCCTGTCTGCCACCTCGATTCTTCAAACATTCCCGCAACGCCATCCAAAACACCAACAAATAAACACACTGGAATGACAGTCACCAGGGCAACAAGGGAAAATCGATCCATCCATTCCAAGGAAAAAAATTATTCCAGATGTTTAGTCTTTGAAGTCGCAATTGGGTTACCAAGGACTACTAGAACTCAATCCCAATCCCGATCCCAATCCTACAAATGAAATACTTACTCTCTTACTAGTAGTACTAGAAAGATACAAGCGCTACTATACCTATACTATAACTAAACCCCATTCCCAATCCTAATCCCAATTCTATAAATAAAGTACTTACTCCCCCCTTCCTTCTAGAAGGATACCTTGTAACACCCTCCAAAGAGAATTTTCTATACTAGATAGGGCAGGTACATAACAAAGCGTCCCTATCCCTACTACTCTATACCCCCTATACCTACTATCCATCTACCCCCAATCCCTATTAATATTAAACAAAGAGTCATCTCCTCCCATCTCCTCCTAATTATACCAACCGAACAACAAATCAAGAGGAACAAAGAGTAGCAAAACGATAAAAATCTACTAAACCCTAATATCAATCCTCTAGACTGTTTACTTACCTTAGTATCTATACCCCCGCCTTGACTACCTATATGATTCTACCCTGTACTTCCTATTATTACGAAAAGTAAGTAAATATTAGTACTTTTATGTTATATAATTGAGGATAATTGTTTATTTTATTCTATTCCATTTCATTTCATTTCATTCTATTCCGTTTCTTGTAGGTATGTAGCTAGTCAAGTACATACAATGAGGAAACATAACCATCGAGAGAGAAGAGAAATAATCTCACAGCGTGCTTTAATGATTAGCGCCACAACAATCATACCACTCAATATAACCATGTCGAAAATTCAAACACAACAGAATCGGGCTCAATCAAAAAGTTGAATTTGTGATTTGAATAAAAATATACTCAAGAGTTCCCCATACTATGCCGCCCAAGATCAAAAAGTCCATCTAATATGCCTATTGTTCAAATCGCGAGGGTATCCATTCCGTCCATCCATTCATGCAAACAAGAGTCCATCAATCATCTGACCCTCTCGTACTCACCAAACAAGATCAGCAAACGCCCACCCAAGTAAGTGCTACCCAGCATCCAGCACTCATCACTCAGCAACCACAATCCAACCCATGAGCCATCGTCCAACATGCCAGACAACCCCAATCCACGGCCCGAACACGACCCAGACATCAATCCTGCCCCCACCCATATGTACGTGCAGTCAGCCTTAGGCCTAAACCCGGTTATCAGCAAAATCCACAATCTCGGCATCGTCCTCGAAAAACTCCTCCTCGGCATCCTTAGTCTTCCTAGTCCGAATCGTGGTCATAACCAGCCGCCCCTCCATAGCCTCAACCTGATTCTCCATCTCATCGTCCTCATCGAAACCAAAACCATCGACATGGCCACCATTGCCCTCCCGAATAGTGCGCAAATTGTCAATAGGCCCGCCAAACAGCCAAGGCGCATCGTCGTTGATGTGGTGGACGAGTTTTGTATGCGGGATCAAGACGTCTTGAATGTACGCATGACGATTGCTTTCGTATTCTCGAAACTCTTCTGCGGGGGCGTCTTTGTAAGGAACGGCTGGTGGTGCAGTATCTGGCGGAGCAAAGACTTTGAGAGTGACACGGCGATCAGTGTGGAATGGTTGGTAAGGTGGATTTGTCTCTGCCTCGACCATGACATGCCAATTCTCCCTCTCTTGACGTTTGTTTTCATTTGAGGTGTGAGGAGCACGAAGAGTCCATTTATTTTCAGGCCATATGATCTCTTCGAGCAAGGCTCCCTTATTGCGAGCCTCAAGTGCCGCTGTCACGGCGGGGGCAGCTTCAAGAATGGGAATGCCTGGGAGTTTGTACTCTTTTGCTCCGTTGGGGGTGATCTTCATCTTCATTGCTGGACGTCGGCCTTTGCCCGATTGTGCTCTTGAACGAACAGGATATACGACAGCAACACCAGCGGCAGCCACTGCAATTTGGCCTTCGAGCTGACCTGTCATCCATCTGATGGTATTAGGGCGAGCAACATCGATTGTTGATTGAAGTCGCAATTTGTTGTCTCCCACTTGGTACACGCTAACAAAAGTGCTGGCTACTACGCTTGCACCCTGCTTGAAACCAGCCTTGACAGCTTTCTTGCTCAAATTGGCCGGCGTCATAGCAAGGTTTCCAAGAGTGATGTGTCCGCTAAGGCTGCGCTCGCGAGCATTTTTCATCCATGTGCCCGTACCCTTGACAGCTCCAAAGGCGGAACTCAGAGCACCCCTTGGCGAGCTGATTTCTGCACTCTGCGGTCGTTGCACTACATTGGTCTTTCTTGCTCGGCGTGCTGGTGGCCATTGAAATCTTGAGGGATGTATCTCGTGAACATGCACAGTGCCATGTTCGGTGAAAACTGCCAATCGCGCACCATGCGGCATGCTCCAGGCAACGTCAATAATTCTGGCAGGCGTCATCCTTCCAAGATTTTCGATTTGGCGAACATGAGGACCTGAGAAGACTTGCGACGATGACAAGTTTGTGCGAGTGTCCCTCATCTTCATAAGTTGCCAGACATACTGCTCGTCACCTTTCCGGCTCGCTGTGAACATGTTCATGCCAGAGGGATCGAAGGACAGGAAGCTACATCCTGAAGCCAGTTCAAACGTGGCGAGAGCAGTAAAGACGTTCTTGACCTTGGTGTCCTCTGAGTCCAGGAATCGCTGCAAGTCATAGATGGACACCTTGGTTGGCTCATTATTTGCTGGTGTTGACGAATGATAGCCGTGAGTAGGCGGGAAAAATGGTCCGGCAGGAGGGGGCTCTGCTACGCGGTATGCTGCCTCAAGAGGCTTGCCCATGTAACTGTTCCATGCTCCCAGACCCTGATCGAAGAGCCATTTTCCGCCCTTGATAGCATTCTGGGTCAGTTCCCGTGACATACGATTCATGAAATCACTTCCTTCCGGGGTGTCAATCAAGCACGTTGTTTGTGGCATGAGAGGTGCCATGTTTGCTGAAACTCCAGGAGGTTTCCGAGCCGTGTCGGAGAGGACAACAGAGCCACCCAGTGGGAATGAGCCAGCTGAAGACGGTGGTACAATGGCAATCCATCGATGACTGAGCGCAAAAAGTGGAGTCGATCTTGGGGATGCGGACTTGTCGCTCCCATGTGCTTGTCCTGAGCCAGGTGTGCCGCTTGACGCCTTTGCAAATTCCGGCTGGCGAACTGTGGTCCACAACTTTCCCACGCATCGAATCGAGTCCATACCCTTCGACTTCTGCTTGCTGTAAGGCGAAAAAATAAAAATCTCTCCACTTTCGCCCGAGGCGACAACGACACATCTGCCGTTAGCGTCCAACTGAAGGTCGCCAATTGGAGGAGGCACTGTATGACCAGTGAATGGAGAGCTCGTAATGTTCTTCCTTGGACTCGTGTACAATGTCGCGACGTGCTTTTGATTTAACAAAGAGTAAACCTCGACAGTTGTGACGTAGTCGAAACTGTGAGCCGCTTCGTTGCTGCCTCCTTTGCTAGAAGGTGGTCTGGTGGATGGCTCTGGACTGCCATCTTCAAGACTGATGGCCGGAGATTCGTCACTCGAATTCTGCGTATCGTTGAGGTCTTCAATGACTGGGCCGTGAATGATGAGAGCGATAAAAGGCCTGCCAGCAGAACTGGGGTCCTTGCGATCGAACCAAGGTAGTATCTTGCCGCCGATAACAGCTCCCTTAAGACCGCGAATAGAACCGATGTGCGTGGGAGGTTCACGCTTCTTGTGAATCTTCAGAATATCCACACCGCCTTCGTGACCGACCAAAAGGACGTTGTCTGCCGACAAGGAGGGCTGATGGCCAGAGGTAGCAAGACTGTCCCAGGCAAATAGATAGCCATTCTCTCCAGCTGGAAGCTCGTTGGCTTGTCGCGGAGGCATACCGATGCTGTCAAAGTCAGGTAGTCCACCAGGATAAAAATGGGCCTGGTCTTCGTGAGGTAAGGGCACTCTGCCACGATTTGGAAAGCTATTGCCGTACTGAGAGTACACGGATGCGCGACGATCCCGCGTCGGGACCATATTATGAGACAGTGGGCTGAAGCTTGGAAAAGCGTTGTTATTGGGATGACTCCTAGGCTTCAGAGAAGGCGGAGAGGGTGATATAACATCTCTGCCGTTCGGGACGGGAATTGCGTTTGGTGGAGAGCCAGCAATCGCGCTTTGTTGAGCAGCTGAGAAGAAAGGCAGTGACTTTGTCCAGTCGCTCGTGTACTGGGCCGCAGTATTTGTTGTTGAACCCAAGGCAGACAACATTGGAGAGGAAATGGGGTAGGGAGAAGTTGGAGGAGGATGGCGAGTGACTGCACCAGGTGACTTTCTTCTGTTGGTGTAGTGTTAGTTTGTAACTCGTCAACAGTCAACAAACCGTACACTCTCTCCGTTACAGTCACAAGTCATCTCGACGCGAACGATCTCACACTTGGCAAACCAAAGCGCCAGCAATCGGATACACAATCTAACAGGGAGCCCATACTCTCAAGGCCCTTTCTCTGACACGGCATATGCAAAGGTCTGTACCCAACGAGCTTCGAGTATGAGAATATGCTACTTACAGCTCCCTGGGATATATCCTGGAAAGCTTCTCCCCATACGACTCCATTCTGTGAATATCATTCTGAGTTTGGCTCTGTGCTCTAGAGTGTAAGTTCTGGTATTCCGGGCGAGTACGCTGACGTTGGTGCGGAAAGTTCAGGTTGGGCGAAGGCGAGTTGGACGGCGCGTCACCCGAAGGGGACATTAAAGGTATTCAAGTAGGTCAGTATGGGGAGGCAGAGGCTTGCAGTTGAATCTTCAGTCGCGAAGAGGGTATGCAGCAGCTGTGATCTGTTCAGAGGGACTCGACTGGTCGGTACCTAGACGAGGCGTTGAGGATGAGACAAAGCGCCACAGAGCTGATGATCAGGCCCCGTGTATAGCTTTTACGTGTGCCTGCGGCTTCTGAAGAACTGCTCACTTCCTAGTGCTCCCAAATCTCTTGCAATCCTGAATGCCAGGCTGTTGGCGAAGCAAAACCGCCGAACGAGGGTCTTGCTGTATTGGTGGGGGGTCGGAGAGCTGGGTCCTGGATGGCCGGCAACGGGGTTTGGGAGGGTCAGTTGGCAGAGGCAATGGGCAGAGTGGGTAGGCAACAAGCGGAGATAGCTGTGGACTTGTCGTGCAATGTGATGGGAGTTGTTGGGAGGAAGCTTTGAGTTGTATGGTGAAGCTTGAGGAGGATCCGACGCAGCTCGTTAGCGGGGCTGCATCTGGCCCACGCCCACTTGCATCCATGGATCATTTCCGGGCGGCACCCGTTGATAAGAGACGGGCGGGCAACTACGAGCTGATGATATTCGGCTCTCATCCTGAGGTCCCTTCCCTGACGCTCTCACAGCTCGCAACCCGCCGTCAGAAGATTCCATCTGCACCACCTCGACATCGACATCGTCATCTTCCCGCCTCCACCGCCGATGCGGGGTCTCAGATAAAGCCTGGTGACACATCACGATGTCTGGCTTACTAGTCAGTCAGTTGGCTCCTTGCTGCCTCACAAGCCAGCGATCACGGCCTGAACGAACGAAAGAGATATCACAATGGGCCCTCCTGGTGGTATACAAACGACACAGCAAGAACTCGGAGTAGTCCTCCCACTTAGGACATTCTACGCCCAAAGGTTGAAGTGTCCGACATTCAATTGCACATTACCAAGTCGTTGGCAGCTTGTAGTTCATAAATCGGATCACCTGACCTATGGATGTAGAAGCTGGAAGGGAAGTAGGCGATGCCGGACCTCAATTCATTCCAGCATTTGGACCTCTGCTAATCTTCACTCTTCAGCCATGACCTGAGTGACGAGATTGACTGGTGTGGAAACTGGCTGCCTCTGAGAGTTGGAAAGAAAAAGTATGGATCTTTGGGTACTTGGGACATGGACCGAGATGCCACTAAGAATAGTAGAGACCGAGTAGAAGGGACTAGCCAGATTGTTGAAATCATTAATGACGTCGGGTTTGATCTGCCACTTGATCAAAAAATCCCGCCCGCAGATGGTTTGGATTTAGTTGAGGAACCCATCCCATCCCATGCCACCCATACTTTTCGTCTATTCCCTGCCTGTAGCGAACTCACTCCTACGACCCGCCGTACATTCTGTCTGCACCACACGTGCTCTGTCCACCCTCTTCACCACTCCCTACTAATTCCCATCTTCCTTCGCACTCGCCCCTTCACCCCCATTCCTCTCATCCAACAACTGCTCAATATGCTTATTCAACCAATATCCCCTAAGCACCCCCTCGTCCATTTTCCCCGCCCCATCAATAACCCCCCTACAACACTCCTCCCCACACGTACACTCAAAAGGCTGGGCCATATCCCACTCGGAACTGGGATAAAAAAACGTCAAGGCATCGCCCCTTTTCAAATGCCGCCCCTCCACCACTCTTACCTCCATTTTCTGCATGTCGAAGACGAGGGAGGGCTTACAGGAGTGGTTTACGTAGACGATGTCGCTGTTTAGTTCTATGTGGGTGGTTGGACCTGTTTGGACTGAGGTGTAGGCTTTTTTGGAGGGGGTTGCGAGGGTTATTTTTAGGAAGGGGGTTGTTGGGGGGAGGTCTATTAGGGAGATTGCGCGGCTGCCGAAGGCCTTTTGGGAATGTTCGACTAAGAGGCGGTCTTTGAGGTCGTTGACGTCTGTGGCGATTTTTGAGGGATCGGTTCCGTTTGTTGTTCCGTTGGTATTGCCGTTTAGGGACTTAGTCTGGGGGACTTGGGCGGTGGCGTTGAGCGTCTGGGTTTCGATGGATGGGGACATGTTGGTATTTTCTGGACGGGCTTGTTGTTGAGATATTGATGTTGAAACGTATGTTGACTGGGAATCTGGGATTGCGGATTAGAGATGCTTGATTTGATATTAGGTTGAGCTTGTAGGTAAGGTAGGTAGTCAGAAGTGAAAGAAAAATCTAAGCCGTGTGCGACGGAACCTTTGTTCCAGGAAATTCAAGACTGCAGTCGGCAAGAACGACCCTGTGAGACATTGCAAGGGAAAGCAACCGTAGACTTACCAAAAAATAAAATCAATGAATAGATTTGAGTAGCAGACAAAAGAATTGCTGAATGAATTCCATGGGCTGGAAAGCTTGGTGCCTTTTCAATCGAAGTGCTAGGTTACCAATTGAAAGAGTATGAATTCTGCTGGGCCAATGTAAAGCAGATAATATACCTGCACTTTATACAGGCAGAGAAATGGAGAGAATGGGAATCACGTAGGATCGCGATGACGGACGGAAAAGAAGAAGTCGTGTAGTCTTGTAGCCGAGGGACCGAAGACCCTAGTCGCCAAAGCAGCAAATGTGGATCCGAATCCGCATCATTTGACGGGATGAAAATCATACGAGTCTCAAAACGGTGCCTTGGCGAGGTTGATGGGGATTGAAGTGGCTTCCAAGTGCTGTCCTTGATGAGGCTGCGGCGGCAAATCTGGGAGGGATGTCATTGGTCGTCAGCCCATATTGGGGGTGACACAGCCTTGGACCTGTCAGCCTCTTATGCATATGTATCAGCCCCGTGGGGTAAGAATCCGGGGTAGATTTGTCGGGTGGGATGAGTGCAGAGATCGCGTTGTTCGGCCTACCGATTCGGCATATTCACTCAGACATATCGTAAAGATTGGTTAAGCTGGCGGAGGTGGAAGATCGGGCGATGTCATCCCGCGTACGATGGATCAAGTAACTCGCGAGTACACGGAGGATTGTTCTACAGTACGAAACGATGTGGGCCTAGGGGGGGCAGGGTATTGTTTGGAAGGCTGGCAACACAGCCCACGTGTGGTTGGTATGTCGCCGTAAAGTGTCTCAGCATCTTCAAGGTGGTGGCTCGATCTCGTAAAGTCCATTTAGAAACATTGTTAACGATTGAAGCTCCGGTTGATGAGCGGGTGCCTGGAGATGGTCGAAAGACGGCGGTTCCAGCAACAGCATCTGCAAGGAGTATTACAGCTGCTTTGGCTGACGTATTCGGCTCATCTTCACGTGATGGATACTATGTCGTCCCGGTCTCCTGTTCACGCCTGTAATGTTTCACGCGTACTGGATCTGCTGTGCGTGCCTGGATTTGATAACGCAGGCGACACATCCGACTTCGCTTTGTTCTGTCGCGGCAAGTCTCGGCTGTAGCTTTGGGCGTGATCTTCGACCATGTCAAGTCGGTAACCGTATCGATTCCAGCGGATCAGGCGCGATGAGAGATGGTGATTGAGTTGATGCAGGTGGCACGTCCACGTCCCCCAATTAGCAATCATATCGACACGAGTTAGCTTGCACGTGTTCGACTCTCGTGATCTGGGGATAATACGATCGAGGATGTATTTTGAGGGCAATGTTACTGGGATTGTATGGCACAAGAAAGTTCCTATGCCCATTTCCACCCAAGTATCTCGCTTGACAGGAAATTCGTCACTTCTCACATACAGTGATTTGACTCCGAGCAATTTTCGATCCTCAACTGTCCTCCATAGCACGAAATTCTGATCAAGAGATTAAACCGGATTCGAAGCAACCCAATCCCAGTGCAAGCGTCCTTTTGACGGGTATATCGGGCATCCTGTTGATCCTGCTCACGTATAAAACATTTCTCGTCCCTCATAATGTCCAGTATTTTCCTCATTTCGATTGAAATGCTAGCTATGAAACTTGGAAGGAATTGTAGCTGTCAGAAATCTGTGCTGATTGTTCATCAAGCATGCAGAGTCAACAATTAAGGGAGTCATACTGTACAAGTTGACCTGCATACGAGTAGTTGATGGACCATTTCAGCCATATCCAACCAAACAAAGACAAATGTGTTGAGAACGATCTTTCGATGTCCCAGATAACCCAACCAATCAGGCTCGTTTGTGATTCAGTCGTAAGAAAAGACCCTCATCTTTGACCTCAAGAGCTGCGGCTTGACTAAGCCATGGATTGTCATTCGAAGCCAAGTTCGTCAAATCTCCCACTGTGCGTGTACCAGTAACTGTGCGCTCCAAAAGAGCCGGGATCTGTGGATCAAGACCGCCGGGGAGATGGGGCGTCTGTTTCAACTGAAAAGACTTTAGTCCTCCAAGAGTAGCCAGGGCGTCGAAGAAGGGATCGCATAGAGCGATATTGAGATGCAAGAATGAGACAAATTCGTGTCTCGATTTCACCTTCCATAAAGGTCCAAGACGAGGGATGTCGACTGTCGACCCGGTAGGTATATCGCCGAGATCGATGCGATTCCCTTGCCGATCATGATAATGACTTGTAACTTGTCTGAGTTGATACGTCTCGAAGAGCTCGTTCTCCTTCTCAAGGGACTGGGTCCTCCGCTGTTTGGCATTGGCGTAGGCTAGAGTGAATGCGTAGCCATTGAGTTGAATGATGAGATTCTTGAGTCTGGGCATCGACTTTAGTAAAGAGATGGCTTGAAAAGCTTGTTCGTCGCTGTATTGTATTGCAAACCCGTTGGCAAAACTGACGTCCTCAGTTTTGATCCAGTCGATCTCAATGGTTTCGATATTTGCCAGACCTACGTGTCCAAGCATTGGATAGAGACGGATGATTTGATTCATTTGGGTAGCTTTGAAGGTGGCGTTCTTGTAAGCACAAGCGAGAGCCTCGATTTGCAGAGATTCCGGGACACGTTTCAGTCCGTAAGGATAGAAACTACATTCTCCGGCGATCGGTCGCCCTTCGGGCGACCAAATCTCCTCGTGATTGGTCGTAGAGAACTTTTCGAGGTGGACGGTCTCCCTTGGGAATGCGAAAGCCAGCTCGTATATT
Source organism: Venturia aucupariae (assembly GCA_003693225.1). Taxonomy (NCBI): domain Eukaryota; kingdom Fungi; phylum Ascomycota; class Dothideomycetes; order Venturiales; family Venturiaceae; genus Venturia; species Venturia aucupariae. Next base: position 112,487 of record QWZN01000080.1, read on the forward strand.
CGAAGTCTGAGTTCTGCCAAAGTGTCAATCACTTGACTTGAGAAATCGGGACTACAGCAGTCTTACCATAAGGCAGGTTTCCCAAAGGGAATGACATCTTCACGCTACAATGAGCATCAATTCGACATCTGATATAGGTAGAGATATCATATAGAGGAGGCCTTGCCGGCCAAGGTGCCATACTGGAAAGCGGTCTATCAATTTGCATCAGGCGTGTGCGAGGAACACGTGTCTTGCAGTCCTTTGACAGGCAGAAGCACCAGCTTGGCCTTTCGCGAGATGGCGCGGAAGAAAGAAGTGGTGGTAGCGATGGTGAGGAGGAGGCCAAGAGGTTTTATCGCGTCTATAGTGATGAGAGAGACTTTGGTGGTGTGTTTGCTCTCGGACGATTCAACAGAGAGGGAAAAAGTGGGCTGTGTAGCGTCAAGCGCCGGCACAGCCCCGGCAATCTGCTCCTTAGCGTCGGAGGTCGGAGACGCGAAAAGGCGGCCTCTTAGATCTCATCGTACCGTCACGCTGTCGCTCCTTCAACATTTTCGAACACTGCAGCCTCTTATGATTTATCGAAGCGAGCCACTCGGGCTATGCTGCGATACTACGAACGTAACGGATTCCGACCCTGAAAGACAGCAGGTTCGTAGCAGGGCAGCGTCGCCGACGGACACAATGCCACAGGTCCCCGATGCTGTCTTCATCTATTTATTTGTGGAGGGTCAGCCATGGGAGTCTCAATCATCTCGTATTGTTCCTGGATTCCGTCTCGAATCCGGAGACAAATCGGATCATGTAGAAGATAAGACTGCTACCTTCATAATTGTCCCTCGCCGGCTCCCCGCCGCTCTTCGTTAACTCGAGAAGTGCAAAACTGTAATGCTTTATCCAAAGACCACGAACTTCACGAGCTGCCGCCAGACATACATTGACACCTGGCCGAAATACCAAAACTACAGCTGGACTGGACACGTTCTCGGTATCGCGGCAAATGGGACGCAACAGGTCACGTATGAAGGATGCAGAGCTCTATGTGGTACGGGCAACGATCGTTATCCCTGGAGCGAAACAGCTCAGACTCTCTCAACGTGGGTTTTGCCAGTACTTGGCATGTTGTTGCAAGCTCCATTCATCAGCAACCAGTTTTGGGGCACACTCTTAGTTCTCGCTCGCTGGCTTGGCAGTCCGATGTAACTTCGCGCCCTCCCTCTACTTTGAGCAGAAGTTTACTAAGAATTACTAGGAGTTCTCTGGCTTGCATCCTTTGGAACATTTCAGCCTCCGGGAAGTGCGCCATGATGGGTAAGCAAAGCTTTCTTGTCCTCGTTTTGGAGACGACCCTGACCCATTGAATAGTGGATATGGCAGTAGATTTTGACTCGCCTCCAATGGAAGGTAACCTTGACTTGGACAAGCGACACATTGATTTTCGCAGCATGAGGGACTCTTTCTACATTTTGGAGACCATGGTGAGATGCAACTCATGACATCGGACCATTATAAGGCTCTGGATTCCATTCCTAGACACCACTAACCATGCCCTAGAACCAATACTCGATAAAGACAACACATACATCGAAAGCAGAAGCTGAAGGGCTTCTTCGCATAGCCCTATTTAGCAAGGACCTCCAGCTTGAGGGCACGGACAAGACGATCCGAGAAACACGGCAAGAGTTAGCACGCGTGCTGCGTCGGCATAGAAGAAGGAACGCCGTGCCTGTCTTCATTTCGACTCTGTGGTTTCTCTTCTCCTTAGCAATTTCGATCCAAGCAGCCTTCGAAAAGCAGGGCGAAAACACAACGGCCCACGAATTGGCCATGGGACTGATGCTCTCCTGGCTTCCGATTCTAATCTTGTGCAGTATCGTCGACTGTGGCTCAGTGTCTGCTTCAGAGATGAGAGATGAGATCAACTCTCTCGTGGACCTGGTGTCTAGGTCTCTTCAAAATCCTGTACTTTGCTGGCGTTTCATTGACAGTTTTAGTCACTGGCCAGAATATGAAACAATGAAAAACCGAGTCACAAAGATCAGCAACCAGTCCCACAAACTCCAGGGCGGCTTTTTCACGTCTTTTGCTGGACAAGGAAGAGTGCGATGGCATTATGGAGTCGCTCACCCGCTTCTATCAGAAATCGAGAATTGTTACATTGCCGACCACGGAAGGAATTGGCTTGCAGATGAGGAGCAGGCACGTATCAATCTTGTACTCGGCTCGCCAGGTCGCGGGCTCTTTTGGTTCGACTTTCGTCAGCTTTGGCAGGTCTCCGGTGCCATTCTCATTGTCGGTGGCTGCTGTCTAGGCGGTTTCATCGTCTCATTCTTTACGCCCACGGTGGGCTTAGGATGCAGAAGCTTAGGATTTTTAGCCTACTTCCTGTGCACCCTATCCTTGGTCATCTTAGAGTTCCTGATCTGGAGATTGACTTCTTTCTCTCCCGAGGATCGAGAAGAAGAACGGCTGCGGCAGGAGAGATTTGGTTCTTCGAGAACTCAGCCCTCAAAAAAGAGTACAATGGACTCCCTGTTCCTCAAAGAAACATCCAGCTGGGCCAAGTTGCAGCGTACCAGAGTCGAAAATACTCTCATCGGGCTTCTATGTACCGTCTTGACAATCTTCAGCAGCAGCAAACATCGGGAGGCAAAAAGAGACAATTTGCGACGATCGCTTGTCGCTTCATTTCGAGCATGGCATGCCCTTCGATCTCGCGAGCAATTGCATTATGTTGTGTTCATTCCACTAGAAATTGGGAATGCCGTCATGCTTGTATACATCCAACTCGCCCAGTCCTTTGGCCTTTACGTCAATTGTCGCTGCAAGAGCGCGAATTTTGGCGGCGGAGGCGGGTATGTCGATTTGGTTCAAACAAACAAAGCGCGAAATCCGATGACAAGAGCCAGCTGGATCACTGGCATGGCAATCAGCTGCACCATCATGACTTTAGCCGCTTGTTATGTTGTCCTGGAATGGTGCTTGCAAAGTCACCTCGGAACGGAGGATCAGGGAAGAGCGAGGAGAGGTCTAGCTCGTGTGCGAGCCTTCCGGCGGGTGGTCTTTTGGCTTCGATATCCCTTCGTCTGCTGCGTCCTTTTCGTCAACGGGCTGCAAGATTTACTATTGCGCAACCGACGTCATGGACAAAAGACATTGAGATGGACTCGGGAACAGACCTATCGCAAATCGACCAAGATGAGCCCATTAACATGGAATTTGAACGTCTCGACAGACATGGAGAAAAGGGGAAGCCTAGAAAGGTATGAAACTGGAAATATCATTGTGCGCCCTGGTTGTGTCCACGACAAAGATGGTCGTCATGATATTGTATTGCCTGTGAGCCGATCATCATCATCATCATCAATGGAAACTGTCTCTGAGGCTCATGCAGTGCCAGCAAAAGGTCTTCAACGATAACGAGAAATAGGTATTTGTCAATCCGGAAGATTGAGAGGTGTTGGGTTAGGAGCGGCATTAGATCTCTGTCTTTACAATCAAGTCTCCAATTCGCCCAACTGGTCATTCCCCTTCCTTTCTCCAGGCTATGTCAATTGTTCAACGGCAATGGTAATCTGGTTCCCTCTTTATTGAGAAGTCCTACTCTGTGGGAGGACGCCACTAATGTTGCCACAGAATCATTACCGTTCCCGGCCTTTCGTGACTTGTCGAATCTCTGGAAACATAATTTCATGGGATTGGCCATCTCTCGCTCACATGTTCAGCCAGGTTCTTTGTTTTAGTTCCGCGTGTGGCTAGAGCGTCGATACATTCCACTGTTGTTTCTGGACCGACTACTTGTAATTCGGCTCATTCAGGCCGTTTCGGTCGCTCTGGAATGGTATGAAGAACCTTCTACTAAAATTCTTGTGAAAGATTCGCTTTCCACCCTTCAGTTTTACAGATGGAATTTTCGATGTCTTGCCACCCCACCCCACTCTGCGTCAAGTCTCATCCTATGTCACCGAAAAGATGTCAACTGCATCGGACTTCGTGCTCACCAATGTGGCCTTCACTCGCCCGTCCATTTAGTGGCCAGTGTCAGCTCATGAGGACTGGCTCTTTCAATATCTGAGCTATTAACCGGTCCTACTCCCTTCACATTAATCGCCCTCTCCGTCGTAATGCAGAATGTCGTCATGAAGCGAGCCACTGCTTCGAAAGAGGATATCGTTGGCATGTATATACAACAAGGCGCCAGTAAGTACAACCTGAACCAAGTACATCGCAAACCATTGCTAAAACCGGACCACAGCAATCACTCAGCGCTGCCCAAGTGTTTGGGAGTCCTTCCAAACCTCTATCGTGGACATTGGCAGTGAAATAACATACGGATATTGTAGTCGAACGCTTTTTCCCCAGGTTGTACATACAGAGTGTGACTCGGCTGGTAAAGCTGTATACATTTCGACTTATACGAGTCCGTGGTAAGAGCGTTGACAACGAGATCTTCTATTTTTACTTACTGCGATTCTAGTTCCTTTGATTACAGCTGTGGTACCGTCACGCTATATCCAAACTCCGCGAAAGGCATATCGGTCCTTTGGTTGTCATGTTTCCCAAAGTCCTATTTGGCGAACTTGTATGCACGCACGCTGTTTCAACAATTAGCTTCGCCCACGACACTATCACCTACGATCGCACCATTAGTGGTGACATTAAACACAGGCGCTCTAATACAAACTACAAAAAACGATTGGATAGGGCCAGCGACTCAAAGCGCGAGCACCACTGCAAGATCCCCAGCAGTCTCGAGACCGACCGCTAGCCTAACACCCCCAACGAGCTCAACATCCGACCTAAACAGTCCCACATCCATACTCCACACACTCTTCACTATCTCGCCCGAATCGGAAAGACTTCCAACGTCTACTCTCGCACCACCCGTCACCATTCCCTCGAAATCTTCACCGCCAAAACCAACCATCTCTGAACCCACAATCATCCTCCTCTCCATACTCGTCCCAATCCTTCTCCTCCTCCTCTGCGCAATAACCGCCTACGCCCTCTACAACCAAAAACGCAAAAACAACACCCGGGAAATCGAAGCGGCGAGACGCTATCTAGACACATTAGCTGAACGGAACAATTTCAACGCCGAGGAGGTGTGGGATGATGAGAGTGTTGTTACAGGCGGACAACGGATGGGTAGACAGGATAGTAGAAGGGAGAGGAGGAAAGTGGTTGTCTCGACGGTTACGAGTGAAGGATTCTCGAGCGTGGGGTTCTCGACGGCGGCGAGTGTGACGGATAGTACGGCTGAGGAACCGACGAATCTGAGTAGTTATTCGAGTTTGGTTTATGGGAATTGAGAAAAAGGGGATGAGGGACAATTACAATTTTGCTGATCTGCTTACTTCGCAGGGCAATCTGAGAACTCGGTTTCATCTTACCTTACTATGAGAGAGAGGGAACGCCTCAAGGCGCTTATTGCATGTATACTCGCGCCATCTTCTTTCTTCACAGTAGCCAAGAGGAAACCCCGAGTCCAGCTTACTACGGGAGAAATTGGATCAATCCTCCATACATGACGCCTCATCTCTAACCACCCGGACCCAATGTCCACGCCTACTCACCAAATTAAACAACTCCTTCTTCTCCAAACCAGCTCTTCATCCTACCCCCAATTCCGTTAATCATCACCTGATCAATCTTACTCAAAGAGCGCGATCTATGAGAATTGATCCTCGAATTGCTCCCTCTTTCTCCCTCCTCCCAATATCCTCTCCAAGATCCCCTGCTTCCACAATACCATTGCCTCAAGACTTGTGTTGATCCGCTGCCAAATCGATGCCACGCAAATATGGACACAAGGTAAAATGTTCGTTAACGGCAATACGCTTTATCATCTTTACAAGTCGACTTCAAGTTCGGATCGCCGGAGATCGAATTACACGAGTCGGCAAATTTTTCATAGCAAGCTTTAACACACTACACAATCAACATTAATATGTATGACACACTTCGGTAGTGGTAACTTGCCATTATGTCTCCAACCTTGTCTTTTATACTTGTTCTACCCGTACTATAATACGCTTGTCCCGTTATTCCAGGGTCAAGTCTCCTAGACGACAGTCCACCCAATCTACACTGGCATGCAACAGCTGAGTTGTTAAAGCGACGTCAGATAAACGTTACGCATAACAAGCAATAGACTACTTACTCAGACAGTGCGAGGACGAGCACGAGCAGCTGTTTTAACGCATACCTGTCGAGAGCGAACAAATACTCAGTGGCGGAGTCGACGAAGAGGAAGAATCAGTTGCGTAGTCGAAAGAATCAGTTGTGCAGTCGACGACGTTTAGTGCTATAGGAAGAATTGGACGAACGCTGGTACATAATGAACCCGGTAACCCGATCAAAAGACATAAGTACCTTTTTACAGATCCAAAAATATCATGTCCCGAAATATACCTACCTCCGCCAGCTATCTACTTCTCTAACTATATATGGTAAAAACTGGGGTTGATTCATCTACCACTACCCCGCATAGGCCGTAGATTCATCTACCACCCCACTTATACACAACGACATACTAAGAACACCTCGAAAAGAAGGATTAAGATGTGTACAGTAAGTAGTAACCGTAGGACTACCCCATGCGATGGGCACCCTACGAGCTTGCGAGGGAGGGTACTACATGTGGGCGTTGCTCCAAGCGGGACTCTAACTCCTGCCCCAACATACCCCCCGAGAGTTATCTTCTGGCCGAGCGCGGCGGGGGTGGCGAAAGGAGGCTCGTATGCTGGCTCGTATATTTATCGTACACGAGCCAGAAATGGGAGGATTTACTCGCTACTACGGGATAGTCGATGGGCACGAATTTCCGAACCATTTATTATGATTATAGAGGTATGTAGAAGAACAAGTATACTAGCGCTTTGGCAAAGGTTAAGGGGAAGGCGAAAGAAGTCGTTAGAGAGGTAGAGAGGAAGGGTAGGGTAAAATTACTCTACTAGATTAATCTATTCCTTCTTCTAGGTCTAAACTACCTCTTTATTCTAGTAAATCATGCCGGGAAGCTGATATTCTTATATTTTTTCCAGTCGTACCTTGAAACTTCTTTCTTATTGTACGACCTGATTAATAAGTCTTTTTCTTGCGAGGCTGGCGGAAAAGAGCTTTCGATGGAGGACGGGTCTCACGGGCTTTGGGATAGGTCAATGTTGAGCGAAGACGAAGACAAATACTCGGGTTGGTGATGGAGAGAGGGGTGGAGGTTTGACACCTGATGCAAGGGGTCATTGATTGACGTGACTGGGATGGATGAGGGCGAAGCAAAGAACTGGTTCATTTCGAGTAATTATATCAGGGACTTGATAGAGAGTGAAGGAGAGAGTGCGAAGGTAGCATCTTGGCCGAAAAGATAAGATAGTACGGAGATTCTTCGGAGAATACCTGCGCCTATTTAATCCAAACATCACGTCCTGTGCATAGCCATTTCCACCTCCATCTCAACTCGAGAAAGCTGGCCAAGCCAGCAGCATTCACAGCCATGACGCATCTCAGCGAACTGAGCACAGAGTTGCTCCTCCACATCGCCTCATATCTTCCTCAACGCGATCTCCTCAATATCGCCCTGACGAGTACGACCCTTCGCAACGCTACCGAAGCAGAGTTGTACCGAGAATGGACCAATAGATATACCTGGATTGGTTGCAAAAGCAAGATCCTCCCATTTGTTCGCCGCATCATCGACTGTCCAGAGTTGGCACGCTATGTTCGTTTCCTGGAAACCGATCTTTGGTCCACCCTGACCGACAGGGACCCCGAGTTTGAGGACAAGGACGTGAGTTGTGTCTTATCACCAGAAGACTACGACTATTTTGCCAAGGCGGCACTCTCTGCGAATCTCATCACTTCGATTCGGGAATATGATCACAAAAGTAATATTGTTGCCCGTACAGTCGCAATGGTCGGTCTGGCAGACGATCATGTTCGCGGGTGGTCCGACTTTCTTTATGAACCTAATACCTATATTGACCAGGTATCATTCGACAATAAGTTCTGCCAGTCATTACAAGCAGGTATTGAAGAGCCATTATTTTTATTGGCCTTCACGCTTTTGAATAACCTCCGGTACATCCGTCTCCATGGCGCTCCTCATAGCGGTCAGCGCCATCACTTACTGCCATTGTTGAACCCTTCTCATCGCTTCTCCGCCCTAAAACGCTTGGAAATCCAAGCCCAGAGCGTAGATTCAGAGTGGCTGTTGTCCACATTCATTCACCATCTTCAATCGCCAAGTCTACAGATCCTCAAATGCTATCTTACTACAGAATGGGACAGGGATTCCTACCGCGGACCTTGGAAGTATCGACCTCTTGTCTTCACAGCCCCTCCGAGGTCCCTCAATATTACAGAGGTGGTTCTGCAGTACTCTGCTGTGAGTGCGGCAGGAATCAAAACCCTGCTCGGGGTATGCCGAGCCCTGAAGTCCTTCTACTTTTCGGCAGGCGGTTTGCAAGTAGGGCCATCAAATTTCGATGTTTTTGAGCTGATGGAGGCACTTGAACCACACAAGAATAGCCTCGAAACTTTGCAGCTCGATATGGATAATGGATGGGACATTCCTGACAAAGAATCGGGTTGGATATCGGATCTCTCAGACTTTACCGCGCTGGAAAAGCTGGGGCTCACACTGGAACTCGAAAACTTGGATGGCTTCACGGACGAAGAAGATCCCACGCCATCAAAGAGCCGGCTTTGCAATATTCTGCCAACATCATTACGCTCTCTGACATTTCAGCCGAGCTGGGCTACCGACACGGCCGAACAGATAGAAGAGATGATAGCTCTTCGGCCTGACAAGTTTCAGAACCTGGAAAAGGTCACAGTTTCCAAGCATGATAAGCACCCTGAACCATGGGTCGACAGGACGGTAAGAATATGCAAGGAGGCAGGTGTGGAGATGGTGATGACCACGGTCTTAGACACCCAATGGCGCACCTGCAACGAAAGTTGGAACCGGGACCGACATTGGCACAAACTACATTGGAAAGAGGATAGATATGTGGGGGGGCATTCGCGGAGCATATACATCATAAATCCATGGAGTCCCTAAGGCGCAAGGGCATATTGCCTCAAGGTAAGCAATAAATACCTCGCCCAAATCCTTTCCATTTCTCGCGCTTCTGACTATGCGCAGTGTAAGTCGATCCCCTGGAGGACATGGAGAGCGAAAATGACAACGACGAAGATCTTGCGGATGAGGATGAGGACGACGACGATACCAGATTCTGGACTTGGAGTAGCTAGCAGTTGTAAGAGAGAGAAGGAAAACAAAACTTTGCAGCACATTCGTGTGCTGCTCTCGTACCAACGCCGATATTAATCATTGGGCCTGTTCAAGAACTTCCACTCACGCTTTGGACCTCGCAGTAAGCTCTGCCAAACCTGTAAAGTATTTGCCTATCCCGCTGGCTCCTACACTTTAACGTTCCTGGATCCCACAAATTCAGGTGGACAATCATTTGTCAGGCGGGGCTTTGTTTATAGTTCAGGCAAGGTCTATACTTCGCAAGTACTGGAGGTAACGAGAAATCAAGTCAGTCTCACGTCAATAATCCAAATAAGTAATTCAAGTCTATCGGCAATTCTGTCTAAGCGCGGCGTTCCTTCATACACTATACTGACCAAAAACTGAGGGAGCTAATTCTTACTTGGATAAACGGTTACGGCTTGTTTCGTCGTGTGATGCGGGTTTTAGATATAACCGTAAGAAATAAGAGGGTTTGACTTCAGCTTATGCCATCATCGTGTTGTAAGGGGTGTAGTTGATACTGAAGAATGACTGGTAATGTTCGGACTATCTTATACTGTTTCACGCGGCGATGCTGCTGGTTTATGTATGGTTGATTGGAGTATTAGAGTAGGACAGGAAAGTCCGAATATCACCAGTTATTCCTTAGTATTATGTGTTCATATTTTCACAGTCAGTAAAAGATGGAGCAAGTTGTTTTGATTATTTATTCACGTATAATCTCGCTATAACTATCTATCCCTGAGATGTCGTTTGTGCATCCTACGATCTATCCTTGAGATATCGTTCGTGCATCCTCTGTGAAATTGATGCTCTCGCTACTCGCTACACTGCTGTTCGTGAAATCAAGTTTTCACCATCTCGATCATGCCAGAATGTCTATCACGGAATTGAAGCTTCATTCCCGAACTACTATCATCGCTTGAGATTACCAAGTTTCTTCGGCCTTTGAGAGACGCTCCAGAAAAACGGAGAGATCGAGGTACGAAAAGTCGGCTGAGGTGTATTGTGCATTCGAATAGCCATGTGGCCAGAATGCTGCCATGGAAGAAGCTAGATTTCATTAGCGAATTATGCGTTCAATTTCCTACGCCGGGAACTTACATCCACCATGTTCATCATGGAAACCAAGTGCCTCGATGATTGAGGGCACCATGATACTGAGCATACCGAGATGGACGATGAAGGGGTCCAAGGATCCTTCTTCGGGGCGTGGGGAAGGGTTGTCTGGTTTCGGTGCTCCCACGAAGAAACCCATGGCAGTGGCGCGCTCTGATGCCTTTTCGACCGCTTCTTGCATTAGACCGCTCTTCGGGAATCCTTCAGAGTAGACCTCGCTGTCGTAGAGGGCATCAAAGAGAGCTTGACGGAGAGGCTGAGTCCACAAGATACCGCACATGGCTTTCTCCAAGTCGTCGCAGGATTCGGCGCAGAAGAGGTTGGGTAGGATATGGTGGTGGAGGAGATCGTTTTCGGCGTCAGCGATACGTTGAAATTCGTCTTCGAAGACGTAGATGTGTTCTCCGTTGACGAATTCCTTCCAAATGGCAACCTCTAAAGGACGCATTCCGAATCTCTGGAGGAGAGAGAAGAGGGAACCGTATGGAACGTCTCCGTACATGGATTGCCACCATGCTTCGAATGATCCTATCACTTGTCAGTGCAGTCCCCGATGTACCATTCTACATAAGCGGATGGAATACCTTCAAGAGGTCCCAAGTCTCCAAATCCCAGCGCAGTGACAGTCCAAGACACCATGTACTCCAAAACACAGATAGCGACAAGCGTGGTGACGACGGCGGTCAGAACCGGATGTTCATGAACGAAATTCTTGACCTCAGGCGCCACTTCGTTCAATGCAACTTCGAAAGCTCCGCCCATGACCTTGCCCGACTCGATGGCAGTGACCATACCATTGAGAATTTGTCGCGCAAGCGTGTCAGTCCAATCTTGTGGGCGGAGGTCGTCCGGGAGATCGTCCCAAGTCTCGGCTTCGTATAAAGTCCGCACGATGCCATCGGCGATGGTCTTTTCATTGATGTAGCGGTAGTCTTCTGGGTCGAGACATGGTGGTGGTTGCGCGCTCGTGAAGTGACTGATAGTGTCCTCCGGGTTGTTGGGGTGAGCTTCGAGTTTGAAGGTGCTGTACGCTGCTCTGGAAGAGTAGTCGTCGAAAGGCTGTTTCTCGAGCAGTGGTTTGACATCCGAGTCGGGCTCGTTGGAGGGTTTGGTCTCACTGTAGCTAGCGTCATCTCCACCGTCGAAGCAGCAGAAAACTGCTTTGAGGACGTCCATGTTGTTCTGTTAGTTCGGAAAGATTGTAGTTGAGTGAATGTAGTCTTTGGAGAAGCAGGACGATGAGAAGTGACCTTAAATACCAAAGCTGTGATGTTAGCTGGACCTAGCGGCATTAGTGTTAAACACAACACTGGGCACTCGAAATTGAAAAAACGGGTAACACTGGCTTTCCTACAGAAATATGTCTTCTGTGGCACTCGAAATTGAAAGGACGGGTAACACTGGCTTTCCTACAGAAATGTGTATTCTGTGTTTCCAGTGGACCTATGTTGCTACATGCCCTTCACACCGCTACACCGCTGTTGATTTCGCAATCTAATGTTGCCAGTGTCCATCAAGCCTCCAACATCTGGTTATGAGCAATTCGAGTTTCCATCCAGGTCCAACGTCCGTCCATTAAACCCAAGTCTTTACTTAGCCACTCCGTCCCTTGACTCATCACCGCCGGTGTACTTCGTTCCTCGCCACTTTCCACCAAACTCAAGTACATGGAGGTACTTGTAGAAATCGCGGTACGGAATGTTGGAGTACGTGCACTGCCAAACAGCCGCGAAAGAGTCTGCATCTGAATTAGCATGAGAACGCGTTCATATCGAGGATTCAAACCTGTAGTTGGCTCGGCCTTCTTGAAGCCCAATGCCGCAACAGCCTCTGGCACGACGATCGTCAACATTCCAAGCGCGGTGAGAGTAGCGCCTGCTGAGAGTAGGTTCGGATACTCGTAGGCGATCTTCCCACCCTTCACGATGTCATGAGCTCTCTGCATTGACTTTTCCAGCTTAGGCTCAACCCCGGCACCGGCATTGAGTTGTCGGACGAGACTATCGAGTACGTGACGTGCGATAGTCTCGGTCCAACCGCCGAACGGAAGTTTGCCTTTGACCTTGCGACGGAGAGAGGTAGTGCCAGTAGTTTCGAACATGATGGAGAGTAGTTTGTTTGCGAGTACTTGTTCGGCAAGGACGCGTGCTGCAGGATCTGAATATGTCGTCTCGGATTGTTTTGCAATGAAATCACCGCAGCTCTTGAGGCAGGAAAGGAGCGACATGGTTGCGCGTGATTTCTTTGATTGTGGAATTGATGAATCTGAAGATCTGTTTGCCTGCCCGTCCTATTGAAGAAGGGGAGGTGAAAAACTTTCTTTGGTGTGATGATTTAGTGTGCAGGTGTCGGAACATTCTGCTACCTATGTTGTGTCGTGTGACTAAGCACAAACCTTTTCGTGTTATAAAGCATAGCTTCCGTGTTGATGTGGAAGCACTGACCATCTGCTGGCAATAATGTTGAGTGGCTGTGTGACTGCGATCCCTCTACTCGGCCTCAAGATTGCTAAGCTTCTGGCAACCATTACAATCAAATGGCCAAGAAAGAATTTGTATCGTACTTCGATGAAGGACCACTGACCTCTACGCCGTTTGTGACGACAAGTTGGGAAAGCACTGAAAGAGCAACCTTACGGTGGCTTCTTTAATCCAGCGTCCCCCTCTCCCTCAGGAGTTTCGACATCCGCTTTGGCTTCGACCAGGCCCTTGCAATCATCGAACTAACCGATGATTAAGCTCAGGATGAAGGGCAGAATTAGGAGTTCATCTTTCCGATAACTCTCATATCCTCCCCGAGATAAGGGAGGCGTAGAGCCTGAGCCACCCATAAAAGGGTAGTCCGTAACCTTGTCCGGATGGGGATATCTCTTTATTCTCCTCATCGGAATAACATCGAAAAAGCTCATTGGTCTAGATCATCGGATGGATTGGACTGGATGATCGCAGCGCCTGGCTTCGACATCTACTAACTCAAGACTAGTATCGACAAATTTCTGGTTCTTCGATTTCTGAAGCTCGCCAAACATATATTGATTTCGACTCAAATTCAAAGAGATAATTCTCATTTAAATTTTTCGAAGGACATGGAAACATGGAAGCGACTGTGGCCTCATTGTGGAATCATTAGTCAAGGCCAACGATTGAGTCGATCCCAAATGAAAGCGTATTCAACAAGTCTGAGGTATGAATCTGATGGAGATGGCAATACCAAATCTCTGTGTCTTCCCCTGGCCAGTTCCAAGCTCTTGTGATATTTCGTATTCTTAGGCCGTTCAATGCCATGGAACTATGTCCGTAACCATTCTTGGAATCTACATACCGTTTCACCATCTCAATCACCTCGTATTAATTCGTTCTTCATCATCACAGCATCTGATGAGGCAACTCTTGTGGTATTCCATGCGGAGCATTGCTTCTTGCGTGCTTGTTCGCTTGATCCCGACTGGGATCCCAACTGTGATTATCAGTGGTAAGGAGATATTGACAATGAGGTCTGGTCAAAAACATCTCTTGCTGAGTGAGGGAGAAGCTGAGATGGAAGAATGATAAATGAAGGAAGTCATCGGAGATGCCGAGGTTGATTAGCCTGTCCCCTGTCCCTCCCATGTCAAGCTATGTATTCCCAGAATTACTGCGAGTCTGGAAACTGCGCATACAGAACAGGTTTCATCAAGTTCATCATCATGACGTTTTCCTCCTACAAGAATAAACCACCAGCTGCTTAAGCCACCATGTGTCTAACTCCATACCACTCGAAAACTGCTGATCAACCTATATCCATCCCTCATAGACCTCCCTAACAAACTCAAACCTCATTCCACCCCCAGTTCCACCAGTCTACCACAATGCCGTTCCGACTCTCGTTATCTCTGAGGACCTCAGTCCCAAGACTGTCCATGCCAATCAGACAAACACAATACCGCTCCTTCACCATCGCAAATTGTCTGTCGTTAAAGGAGGACGCAAACCGCACAGGCGAGGAGTTGGAGGCAAAGAAGCAGGAGCAGCTGGACAAGCAGAAGCGTGGTGAGGGACACTGGCATGAAGAGCTAGCGAGCGCGGGAGAGTCGAACATTAAGGCCGATAAGGAGAAGGTGGAGGATCATGATAAGCATATTGAGGACCTGCAGAAGCAGACTGAGGATGCTGCGAATAAAGGGAAGGTATAGAAGATTTTACCGGCAGAATCTGGGAATAGCGAGGCATGGCCTTCATTCTCATGTTTCTAAATCCCATGTCACCGTCAAAATGCGTACCCAAAGACAAAATTTCAGAGTGTTTGTGGGCACCACCCGCTGTTTAAAGCTAGCGTGAAAAGGACGGTGTTTTCTTTCACATCTCATTGTGGTGAGCTTGGATACGCCATAGGTGATGAGAGCAAACCAGTATGTCTTGCTCCTCTCCACACAATATTCTGATTGAGTTTGAATTAATATTCGTCAGAACGAGACCACGACTTGTTCCGAGTACAGGAGCCTCTGGTGTCTTGCTCATGCTTGAGAGCCTAGCTGACCGTGGGAAAGCTCCGTCAAATGTCAAAGTGTTTTCCGATACAAGTTCCAATCGCGAGTTACTCTCCAGCTTGAAGAATCCGGAAGCACTAATGTAAAGTGGCATCGAAATCCACAGCCTTGAGCAGCTTCAAAACCTGTTTTCATAGTTTCCACTCCACTGTCCAAAGATCTGAACACTACGAAATCCAACGGAGTCAAGCAGAAAGTCCACATCAAACCAGCGCTATTTCAAGGTACCTACAGCATAGAAATATCTCAATCATCGACTTTCTCCATCACCCTTCCAACCAACCTCAACCGTCCCAAAGACCGATTCATCCTCACACCGTCCTCCCCACCAACCTCCACAAATTCCGCTAAAACATCCCTCACAGCCTGACACACTTCCTTCAAAAGATCCTCTTCTCGTACCGAATCACCATTTACATCTATCTCTATGAGTCGTGTCCTCAGTCGATTCGCGATGTTAAATTGCTTTCGACGGGTTTCGTTGAGAATTGTGGAATAGTCTGTTGCGCCTCGGCGTGGTTGTACGGGTTTCGCTTGGTCGGTTTGTTGGGGCATGGCTTTTTTTGTTGGCAACAACAGTGATAATGGGTAGGGATTGTCGGAACGCTTAGTTTGATCGCTCCTCTTAGGATCAAGCTGGACATTTATAGGACAGCGTAACGATAACGATTCGTTTGCTCCACTACATGACGATCAACATTCTGAATTTTCGTCGTCTCCAGCCCGTATTCACAGTCTGATAAAACACTATACTCGGGAGATTTGTCGGAATCGCACACGTAGAATAATTATCTCTTCGACTTTTGACAGTTTGCATTTCTGCGCTCCATATTGAGGCCAAAATCAACCCAACATCTGTTGCACTCAACACCAGTCTCCTACATTTCCAAAACTCAAGATTGCCATCATATCAACAACCTCCAACCCAACACAATTTCTATCAAACCACCTGCACGCGGCACCCAACAAGCAGAACGCCCACCACCCTTACCATCAATACCCAGAACCCGGCTATCAAGTACCTGCCCAAAGCACAATCCAGAACGCCAAAAACCACCGCCACGAGATATAATGACTTGCCGCTCGATTACCAATTCCAAAACCCGAGTATTGAGATGTCGTATCCTGCAGACACACCCGACCAATCAGAGATGAGTATTGTCCAGACGAAAGGGGATGTTACAAAGCAAATGCGGTATTCACCTCAGAAAATAACGTAGAGGTCGGTGGTAGACAGTGCAGCGAGGGAGTGATAGGTAGTCACGCGAGTGACAAATATTGCGGGCCATACAAGCGATTCTCGATCCTCACCAGAAACCTCAACTTCTTGGAGGGATTTGTCTACCAACTACGATCATATATTTCTAATACTTAAGGAGCATTCTCTATAATATACCGAAGTAATCTATCTCTCTTAATATTTTATGTCGTACTGTAGAGAGAAGGACCATTTTCCGTAGTATCGGTTCCATTTTGGTGAGGAAAACTGCCTCGATCGGCCCGCAATATTTGTCACCCGCGTGGTTATAAGAAGTCTTGTATTTTGCTAGGGGAGAGAATGGAGAGGATACGCGATCTAGCATCCCTGCGATTCGGACCGACCGTTCTCAGCTCCTCGCTCAAATATCGCTAAGAGCTACTAGTAGAGAATGAAAGCAAGTATGTCTAGAGCAAGTCGATACTTCTCGCATTCTTTCCAAAATACCTTGCGAATTGTCATATCCCTTGTCTATACCCAGCCGTCCCCTTTCGATTCTTGAATCTATCCAGACGGTCCGTGTGCATAGGCTTCGATCGCTTGCGACATTACCCGCGGGATCCTTTCGATGTATTATTCTTGCTAGGGATACAACAAATTGGAGAAGTCTGTAAATAGCTTGGGGCTTACTCCGTACCGATATAGCATTTATGGTTGAGAAGGGGGTCCGGCCTCATAAGGCTGAGGCTAGAACTGTCTAGCCGCAGATCGTTCCCGCTACCTTATACCCCCAGAGAAACCTTGCGTTAACGTCATTATTTGTTCGTCCAGAACATGGATAAGCGAATCTGGATTGGGACGCTAACAATTGTTGCATACAAAAGGCGTCCAGAATCCTCCCAATTGGTATAGGCGGTAGTAAAGGTTTAACTTCTCGCGAGTATTGTTCCGATTTCTGGAGAGGCGGACACTCCGTGTTGGGAGGAACGACCAACTGGATTCCAAGGCTTTACCGACTGTTAGCGAAGTGCGTGACATGGATACCGCTCAAGTACAGCCTGGGGTAGGAAGGCAGACCTCTCGGGTCTCGATCATAGATTCTGAAATAAGTACTAGTACGAACAATTCTCAGATCTTGTTTTGTTGAAGCTTCGCTCGTCGATGAGAGATTGTGATCTAAGATATAACCGCCGTCTACAATGTAGTAGTCCAAAACCTCAGACTGCTACAGGAACATAATAGCCAAACGATGTCCTCAGCCCTACGACCGAGTCTCTATCTGCGCCGAACGATTTTCGAGCCACGGTGGATCTGCTCCCCGCTGCACGCACGTTTTCAGGCATGCGAGCTGAAAAAAAGGTCGACTAATTTGCGCCACACCTGGCCAAGACCGATCCAATGTTGACACGAGTTCGAGACGGTCTATTCCACGACATCCATCAGCCATTCTCAAGGTCGAGGTCTTGATCACCGCTAGTAAAATGGTATGATCAGAGGATCTATAAAGTATTCTGAGTTGTCCTGTTCTCCTCTGTGTCTGATATTACAAGTACTTACCTCTACCAATTACATCTTTTCAGAGTTCTTTTGCTGTCGATATATCAAGATGCATTTCACTAAATATGCTTTTTTGAGCAGTATTGCCTTCAACCTCTCTGCGGCACAGGCACAGTGTGTTGGTGCTCTTGGTACCGTCGCCTCTCTCATCTCACCATTACCGGCTGCAAAATCTTTTTGCACCTCAAGGTTTTCCCGGCCCCCGGTCACCGTCTTAACGACAGTAACAACAAACACGGTCAGCATCACAGCGGCTACCAATGTCATTACTGTTCCTGGTCCTACGATTACCACCACGTAAGAGGTCATTCTTGAGTATCAAGTCAAGGTGAAAACTAAAGTGATGGTTATAGATCCACGACGACGGTTGTCCGCGTTGTTACTGTTACACTTGTAAGTCTGCACTTTCCGACCTTATAGTAGGAAACTGACTGTCTGCAGATCTTGGACAAGCGCGCACCCCACGCTACCACCACACCAACTGGCCATCTGCAGGTCTTGGACAAGCGCGCACCCCAAGTTACCACGTTGGCAACTTCCATCAGGACAACTAATGTCCAATCTCTTGCTTTGAGCTCGTTATCAGTTGCGGCCAGTGCGGTTGCGTCCAGCATTTGTGCTTGCATTACGCCGAGATCCACTACAACATCATCCATCGTTATAACACCTACCGCGTAAGTTCTTTGACTT
This sequence comes from Venturia aucupariae, assembly GCA_003693225.1. Taxonomy (NCBI): domain Eukaryota; kingdom Fungi; phylum Ascomycota; class Dothideomycetes; order Venturiales; family Venturiaceae; genus Venturia; species Venturia aucupariae. The sequence goes on from QWZN01000080.1 coordinate 130,820, forward strand.
TGCAATCGGGAGCATAATCGTGTGGCTAATCGTCGAATAGAACCATCACTGCTATGCAGACTGTTACTGGAGCCAATGTTCTGTCTACCATTGTCACCACAAGCACACGTGTAGTGACTGTCACCCTTGTTATTGATTAAACACATGAATCGTGTTGATGGAACAGAAGCCAGATCTCGTTTGAATAAGACACTTTTCCCTACGAAGCTTGTGGAAACCGGTTTTAATAGGTCTAGTTCTGAAAGCACTTTATATTGTTGTTTGCGCTCGCCAGAACGGGCAGGAAGTTGCTTTCGTGGGGATTTATGGATAGACTCCTTCAACTTCAAGTTAGGCACACTTTAAACATATTAATATAAGGGTAAATCTGAGAAACTAATGTCGCGTCTATAATCGTAGACGTACCTTGATCGAGCCATCAGAACCGAAAATTATGAATAACATACTAGAGTTGCAAGGTTCTGCAAGTTGTGGATCATACACTCTGAAAGCCTGGCCCATAAACATCAGAGGATAAGACCCTGGGCACGTCGTAGTCACACAAGATAGTACCAAATGTTCTAAGAGGCTGAGAGCAGTGGTAAGTGATAGAGTTCGTGACTGTTCAACATTGACCGGAAATTCCAAGGGTGGTAAAAAGAGGCCAGTGACATGAATCTGCTTCTTTCTGGTACTCAAAATCAGGCATTGACAGGTGACATATAATACCATTGACGATTGCCTGGAAGCAGAGCAAGTCGAGTTTGTTCGCTACAATATTTGTGGTTCCGGTTGATTTGAGGCCACTCATTTGATAAGCGTCGGCCGTAGCAGTCAAGTCGTGAACTGGCTCTATCCGTGTTGGGAGATTGAGAATCTGTTGAGCAGTAGAGCAATGGTGATGAAAGCTCCGGTACATACCAAGATTGCCTTGCCTCTTGTACCGCAAATAAGCACGAAAGCACCCCAAGGCCCACGACTAGCTTCGTCGAATTCCTGGAATCGGACCGGAGGACGAGCCCTGTTAGAATAGAGCCATTTGAGCTGAGAGATTGACTCGGCTACAGCCAGCATCATAGCGGTCTTTCTAACCGTGGTAAGCACAGCGATGAGACTTGGGCTGTATTGGGAAGTGCCAATCAGCCAGCGATTTGTCTTTGATCTTCACGAGCACGACGATAACAACCAGCATGATCGTCATACTGAGCAAAGCGACTTCGATTTCCCACCACCAATACCACCACGAGGAGATCCATGAACCACGAAGTCGCTGGGTGGACCTCAAGTGAGGCCTTTGGGCTGGTAGAGAAGAGACGCCGCTTGTGTTGGACTGAGAGGTCACAGGCGTCACGTTATTCGGCAGAGAAGCAACTCCCGCCGTTGATGCTCTGGAAACTGACGCAGTCGCCCGGGCCGAGCTGGCCTGACTTGGTGAGGCCCTTCTTTGAATGGCACCCTCCAAAGAAGGTCGAGGAGTATGGGGCGCCGACACAGGCGATACGGGACCAGAGTCGATGCTTGGAGTAGCATTGTTGTTTCCAACTGGATGAAAGATACTCATAAACCAATAAATCGGTTGAAGGGAGGCCGCATCTGAGAAACTTCGCAACAGACCTGGTGCAACATGCTGGATTGTGTGCGATAAGTAGAAGTGTGCACCGCAGCATCGTGCTACCAGCCAGTTCGATGGTTGGAGCCTGGGTATATCGCGAGGATGTCTGGATGGACTCCAAGTTGATGGTGGGGGATTGAAGGTGAACCTGCCTGAGGGAGAAGGACACAACAAGGCGGTCGCTTCAGCACCTGATCAATCACTTCAGTATCTATTTTCTAAGATGACAACTTGAAGAACATACTCATCTCTTAACCAATTCAACATCCTGATTACATTCAATCCGAGGCGCGTAAGTCACGTGCTCGGGATAGCACCCGAAGTCCTTCCATTTCTCCATTCGCCCGCCGACTTCATCGGGATGAAATTTGTACTCGCCCTTTTCCGCCCTTTTCGAAGGCAGCCAGGGCAGCCGCCCCCCGAAGCTGGATATCAACGCGTCTCTAGGTGATCAGTTGGAAAGTCTTACCCCCAGAGAACAAAGTCCGCCGTTACTTACTACTACCCTCAAGCCAGGCTTTGAGTACATCCCACACGCAATGGGAAACGAGGCTCGTAATAAGGCAAACTTGATTCAGACATCTGGCACTTCCTCCGCGATCCCGCTGAAAACAGGACACTCATGGTCGCCGACTTCGAAGGCACTCCCTTGACTTCCTCTTCCTCGCCCCTTGTCTGTGAACGCAGCCACTCCAGCTCGGAGGGTGCCATTTTTGGTCTTGCTTCGCAGATGCATTGAGAACAGGAGGAGGGTCAATTTATCCAACAAAAGACATTCACTTCGACCGAACTTGGAGAGCTCTCGGGTTGTCAAAGTCAGCAGCTGTTGGCAGTGGCAGGCGCGTATCCCAACGAGGTTATCACCGAATCGTGATCTTCCAAAGGGACTTCTCGAGAGCCAATTATCCTTGCCCCCAAGAAAAGAGCCGCATTCAATTGAGCAATCTCTTGTCTTGTTGCGTCAATGACCCAGAGGTAGTCTGATTCAGCTCGTTAATGGTATCTAAAGTGCAGCAGATGCCCTTACAATTGTCTTCTCTGCACCCTCGACGCGCATTCTTCATAGTTTCCCTCCTTGCGCCTCATCATAGGAACGGACTGTTCCAATGTAGTTGGGCGCAGATAAGATTTGCGGATGCATTTTTCGAAACCTGGTCGGTCAAAAGTTTGGAGGATGCACAAACCACATGAACCACTTCCAGCCACAAATTTGGACTGACAAGGTGGTTATCCTGTTTACCCCTGGAAATTTCGGTCCACAGGATTGGCTCCTTTTAGGGCTTTGCCGCGTAAGTCTTTTACATAGTATATTATCCCGTGATGTCAAGGTGTTTCATCTATACATTTTTCAAACCCTCGGACATTGAACAACCACTGAACTTCTTTTGCGACACGCGAACACATTCGTATAGGAATGAGACTACTTCGTACGGCAAGTTGCGAGTTATGGCAATCGTATTCGATGGGCGCATGCTTCCCACTCGACGCAGTGCATGTAACGCCTAGCAGATGCAGGTGGTCTAACCATCTGTAATATTATCATGCTTCGGCGCCGTTACAAAAAGGTATGCTGGGCCACCCCGCTTGCGTACTTAACTTATAGTAGATCAGCATCATTCCTGGCTGCGATCACAATCATCCAACATTAACAAGCTCGTTGTGCCGAGAAGTCAATTGATATAAGGATCTTGGCTAGCACATGGGAACTAGCTATGAATGCACGGTTTCCCACTCACTACCGTCGCTCGCTGTATTTGTTGTGTGCTCGCCTTTTGTTAATGTTGCCAGGGCTGCAGCTTACTCCAGTATTTGATCATTGATCAGACTTGTGTTCCCTTCACGGAATTCGTCTCTCTGCCATCACGATGGTTCGTATTTGTCTCTTCGTGACCGCGATAGCAGGCGCAGCGTCTGTAGCCCACGCCCTTCCAGCGCCAGTGCCAGTGGCCAGTCAAAAACGAGCTGAAATTGGTGAGAGCAATTTGAAGACTTCCAACACTTTCACGATAGGACACTAACATTGGACTCCGATCAGCTACCGAGTACAAAGCCCAACTCATCTCGATTGCAACAGCCCTCCAACAACTCGCCGAAAATCCCAGCCCCCCCTCGCCTGCGACATCTGCTTCAGGTATCAACAAAAATGCCGCTTACGCTGGTGCGGCGATGGGGGGTGCCGTCGGTGCCCTGATCGGTGGTACATTAGGCGCATACATGCCCGCCAATACAACCTTTAACGTCGACAGTATTCTCAGAGGACTCACCTACGAATTTAATCAAGTCAATTCGATGACTACAGCAATGAAGGAGGATGCGGGCTTGGGTCTTCTCACCAAGCTTATACCCAAATTGGGTTCTTTACTGGCGCAGCAGCCGAACCTCGGGAGAGGACCAAAGGAGCAACAAGGGCCATACAGGCCGCCGCCACCGCCTGCTAATATGTCGTGGGAAACGTCCAAGGCCCCTGGTGCAGAAAAGCCTGCGGACGTGTCGATTGTGCCGTTGCCTGGTGGAGTGATGGAGATTGGTATGGAAAAGCCTGGGCTTTTGGAAGGGGCGGCAAAACCTGGGACCAGTGTTGTACCGATGCCTGGTGGCACCATGGAAATGGGAATGCCGAAGAGTGCTGAGGGGACGAAACCGGCTGAGAGTAAACCGCAAGGTGCTGGAATGGCTGGAATGGAAATGGCTCCCCCACCTACACCTGGACCTCCAAAACCCGCGCCACCAACGGAACCGAAGGCACCGAGTGCGCCGCCTTCAACCGGTCTTTCAAAAGATGCTTCTTCGTGGGCCTTTCCTGGATTGGAGAACGCTGTGGCGGCAGCTGCTCCCGTCGCGGCTCCCATAGCCATGTCTGATTCGAAGGCACCGAATGCGCCACTTGTACCTGTTGCTCCCAAGGACTCCTCAAAGTCGAGTTTCCCAGGGTTGGGAAATACCCAGCCCGTAGCAGCGCCTGTTGCAGCACCTGCGGTAGCGCCAACAATTACCGGGTTGGGAGGCATGGGTGGACATGGACATAGTGGAAGAAGAAGGAGATGAGAAAATGATACTCAGTCACGTCGCGGAGTTCAAACAATAGTTTATCTGTCCCTTTTCCTCCTATTCTAGTCATCTATTGACTTTTTTGTTTAATCTAGAAAAATCTCTCGCGATTTTTTCTCTCTTTGCCTCTTTGGGTGAGCTTCTTCCACGGTCCTATTGAACGTAGACGTAACGGCTTATTTACGTCACTATCATAGCCTTGAATTTGCGTTCGATATTGACCACTAGACGAAATCGCTGGTGAATATTCAAGCTTTGGAGTCGCCGATACTAGTACCTGGCCATGCCTTTCCCCTTCGTTCTCTAGCAATATTGGAAACCACAATCGAAGGTCAAGCCCATACGACCATCGAATCAAAAGAACTCGAATTCCCGTTAAAGATCACACCAGTCAAGCAGCGATCTATTGAAGTTTCAAGTTCGTTAATGCTGTAGATTCCTATGTTTTTACTGTATACTACCTGAGTCTAGGTGGGTATAACAACGAACAAAATAGAGCACCAGGCACATACGGCCATAGAATCAAGAGAGCTCGACTCCCCGTATTCACAGATAAGCTTGATATCGGCGGATTAGTAGTTGGGTGGGTGACCACCTGCGAATCCCCGCTGCTGTATGTTTTTGTTTTGCCCTTCTAACTTTGGCACTTCGTTTTTGTCTGATTTGAATATACTATTGACTTTATCTAGATGTTTATCAAGTAAGACTGCTAGTTGTAAAAGATATATAGCTGAATAAAGAATAAAATAGCTATTTCTTCTATTAACTAGTACTATAAAACGTAATAATTGGAGACATTTCAGCTTTTAGCAACTTCAAGGTTGTCTATTATAGACTTGTATTACGTACGAATCTAGGTTCGGATCGTTTCTATTAATATATATCGTTCGTAAATAATACTCGGTCTTTCCTTTTCTTTACTATAACTTACTTAGATATTCTATCCTAATTCCTCGTATTCTCTTAATTTAAATCCGTCTTTAAATTTTCATCCTTAGTATCAAAAAGCATCCTATACTGATTATCCAAACCTTTATAGGGAAATACCCTTCTTATCCTATCTTTCTCCAACATCTCTCCTACCCGTTTCGCCAATTTAGAATTACCGAATCGTTTTTCATTCGAATACGCTATGCCCTCAATTTCTACAGGTAACACTTCCAAGAACTCGAGGTTTGGAGGAATTTGCGGTGAGAGGGGTAGTAAAGAGATAGGACTAAGTTATTCTATTAGTAGCGAGGCTCTTTGTACTAGCCGTGCAGTTGGTAAAGGAGATATGTTCGAGGGATTTGGCGTGGGTAGGTAGAAGGTAATAAGAGGTGGGTCTATAAAGATAAATTCGAAGTTTAGAAGTTTGAGTAGGGGAGGGAGGTTGGGATAAAGGGGTTAGGTAAGTAGTATATTCCTTCTAATTCTATAGGACCGGAATCTAATACGTGGAGAGAGAGGTTCGTTACGTTGGAGAGGTGGTTGAAGAAATAGGTTCCTAGGTTTTGGAGGAAGAGGTGATAACCATTTAGGGTGTTAAGCACTAATAACAATTGTCAATACTGACATGGAACAGGAGTAGATAGGGAAACTCACCTAGTCAGCCCTGTTATCATTCCCTCTCATAGAAAGCTTGAACCCCTTCATCGACCCAAGGACAGTTCAAAAAGCTTGCGAAGGCCACTTTGAAAGAAGCTTCGCCACCGGTTCCCTCAACTCAAGCGATCGAATCCCATGTTTCTTATTCTTCAGAATGACATCCCAAGATTTCTCTAACGCTCTCCACCCACAAACCCCCTCCCTTTTCCCAACCTCCTCCCCAATCTCCACATCATCGAAATTGTAGGACGGAGCAACCCATTCTACATCTTCATAACCCTCTCCATTTCCAAACGGAACCTCAACAACCAACGCCCCCAAACTCCTCCACCATATCAAGCCATTCAGTACTTGGAGCGTACATGTCACCTTGAAAAGCCACTCCAGAAACGTCTCTATACATGACCTTCCGTTTCCCATCGCTACTTTGCATTTTCTCCGCCTTCTTCATGCCTTTCTTGCCTTTTCCAAAATGAGAAGCAATTTCCCACACTGGACCGCCTACAGAGATATGTCTAAGCTTGAAATGGGATTCCCATGTGAAAGGTTCTGCGTCTTGGACCAGATCACGAGATAAGTAAGGGTTGATGATGGATTCCAAGATTTTGAGACCGGCATCTTCTGGCCTGGGATAGCTGAGGTAGCTATCATATGGGAAAAGTTTGAGTGAGACGAGGTTGTCGCTGTGGCCGATGATTTGTCCAATGGCTTCCTGTACAGCGTGTGAGTGGTAGGTATCATTTTGAGCCATATTACTGAAACGTGTCGCAACAGCAGGGAGAAACTCACGATTTCCGCCTCCTGGGGTGCAAACTCGAACTCCTTTAGATGTGGGCAGCTCTCCATGATGGCTGTAACCGAGCTTGCGCCGAAAAATGCAATCCTGTTTTCACTGATTATTCCTGCATGAGAGAATTTCAGAGTTCGGAGGTTCGTGTGCTTGGTTATTGCTTGAAGCAGCGAAATGGTGGACAGTGGATCGATAGATGTGTTTTTGTGGTGCTGGTAACTCTTTATCTCCAAGCTTGTCAAAGTATCGAAAGCAGATAGAAAGCTAGCAGAGGCGCAGATAGTGTCGCGAATATGTTCTCTCCTTGCTCTGTATTCATTGAGGTTCATGTCTAGTGTGAGACTTTGTAAGCTGATTGTGGTTCCCTTTTCAGTAGCCAAGCGCGCTTCGTTGGCAAGATTCGAGAGGGCCAAAGTGAGCCCTTGTCCTTCAATACTGAGATCCCTCAGTGCCATGAAATCTAGTGTTTTCTGCGTTGGCGAGATTAATTGGGCATTAAAGGATGGTCCGTGGAGCCCCAACGATTTCAGTGCCGGAAAAGCATACTTTCTCTGACTGATAATTTCGTCTTTGGCAAAAATGTCCGCAAATCCCGACATGAACGTGTTACTATATGCGTTGGACCAGATGAGTAAGCTCTGTAGTGTTGTCGATGAATTTAGGAGCATGGTACGGAATAGATTCTTTTGATCGAGATCGTAATAACCCAAATTTTGCAAGTGGAGATGCTTCAAATTCTTGATCTTTGAGATGGGTTCCAAGGTTTCACTTCCGATGTCCGATTCCATCAAGACCAGGCGAAGGGCTTGTAGATTTTCCAGTGATGCAATGCTTTCTGACATTTCCCTGCTCAAGGTGTCAGTCTGTTCACACTTGATAGCCATACTAGATACTCACGTTGTAAGAACTGACAGGTCCAATATTTCCAGTTTCACCATGTTCCTCAACGCTTCTTCGACATATCTATGGACAATATACTCATGCTTTCGACCTGGATCTGACCGCCCAACTACCATCTGCTGGACATAAGACGCACAAGTCGGCACCTCGTTGGCATCGATATTGCTTGAGTATTTTTCTTGCTGGCCTTTGTATTTGCCTTCTCTCTTGAGCTGCTTCTTCTGAGTGATAGTGAGGTGAGGTTCCAAAGCTCGAATCAGTTTGGGGATATGTGCGTGGTAAGCGGCAGCAACGGCAACACGCTTGTGAAGTAGAGGCTTCATGATTGAATAGTACAGCTTCGAGGTTCTGGCTAATTTGCCGATCGTTGATGTGTCTCTGATCTGGCCCTCGTGTCAGCAAACAGTCGTTTCGCTTGTCCGGAGACTACATCTCGAGGATTCGCTTCAACAACGTGGAGTGTTTGGGTGTCTGACACTTCAACACGAAAAGAAGGAGTATAGCCAGCTCAATTGAACCATGGGCCGGCCACATGTGAATTCATTGAAATCGAAATGAGACATACATGACCCAAAATTATGTACAGAAGCTCCGGTGTCAAGGATGATAATGCATCTTCAGAGGAAGCAAGTGCTGAACCTCTCTTGCTTTCGCTTTCACTGGCTGCAGCTTTGCGCGCACTCGTCTTTGAGACACTTTTATGCTTCGGCACACGCGCCATCGTGTTCTTTTTGTTGCTGGATGCTTCAGTAGATACGCCGGCCTGGGGAGTGTCCTGATGTTGGAGCCGAATGCTTGCTCTGGGTGCCATTGATGATTGAGAGAGGTGTCTTGATGACTGAAGAAGGTGTTTCAACGATGGAAGTAATGAAATTAGAGTAGAGAAGGCCAGCCAATGCAACGCGTACTTGTAAGCACTAAATACAGATGCCTTGCCCCCTGAGCAGGCAACCACGCTATCCAGTGATCTAAGACCATCCGTACCGAGCTCGGACCGAAAATCGGACGTTAGATGCTTGGCACATCCTTCAACCTCAACCCCTTTCGCCTTTAACCCAAATCTCCCCTAACATCACCCATCGCTCAAAACCACTATCTTTCCACACATGTAATCCAGAGAATAGACATCTGCCGGACAGTAATGACACCACCCGAAATCATCATGAGAGAATGGCTGCTCAATGCATTGCTTCAGCTCAAGAACGGTTAGTACTACTCGAGAATATCGACCTTGTATGGAAAGCTGTCTTCTGCGAACTGTAATTCCTTGGAACCCGCACATATGATCTGACTTCTGGGCGTCCAAGCAGAGAAGAAGTCCCTCCCGGCACCTTTGACGTCCGATCAAACAGGTTGTCTTCATATAGCTGCTCCCAGGTTGCTAGGGACAGTAAGCATTTGGCAAACCGCGGTTCGCTCTATATCCAAATCTCTCGCTAATCATGTTTGAAACAGAGACAGACAGTTTCCTCGGCTCCCAGTGCTGTGCTAGTCGTTCAGGTAATCATCCATCCTCCAAATTTGACCGTCTGTATCGGAAAACAAAAGAATTTTGGTCGTGATCGTTGTTTCATAATCAAAATGGTCGGTTGTATCCTCGGCGGTGAAACTCGAACATATATTATTCGTGTATGGCTATATGATAGATATCACGCATCGGATCAGATGCTCAGATAGTCAATCATTAGTGTAATATATCTATTGAACATCCTGATTTCCAGGCGTGAAACTAGCTGACTCGCCAGCAGCAGGTAAACTTATCCAAATGTGTAGCATTCACGTAATTCTAACATGTGCCTCTCAAGACACAACAGATAGAACAGATCCGGAGGGACCACAAACGCTAAGCGTGTCTTGTTACCAGGATATCGCATCGATCCAACCAGCGCAGTAGAATGCAATTTCGACATCCTCACTGCTCTAACAGCCTCGAATGGTGACGGCAGTTGAACAATCGAGAATTGACAATCAGCTGGGCAACAAGGCCAACAGCAATTAGCCGAAGCCTTTATTTCCGGGCTGGTTATCGAATGGATCCGGCAACATTGAAGTCTAGTATTGCGCCTGGAAAGCCGTCCATTCCGACGCCGAAACCTGCACGCAAGCCCAGCCCAATACCTGGCGTTCCAAAAGGTTCACCGCCCGCAGCTCCGAAAGGACCACTATCCGAAGCTCGCAAAGGCTCATCGCCCGAAGTTCCAAGACCAGGTAGGTCAATCCATAATCTTCACTCGAAGTCGCAGACTACCCCACCGATCTTTTGAAAGGCATGCGACAATGGAATCTCTAGGTTTGCTAGAGATCTATCAACGTCCATATCGTGCTGAGCAACTCTGCAATGTTGCATTCCCTCTTCCCATGATCGGAACATGATTCATCAAGCTGGTAGGAGAATCGCCGTCAGGTATGCCCAAAGGCTCTGGAACACCGTCTGAAACTGGCGGACCTCGGCCAGACAGTCCGCCTAAGTCAAATGGAAGATCTTCCAGCTCGCTCGTTCAAATCTTCAAGCCCCGAGCGCCCATCGGCCAATGGACAGTATACCCAAATAAACTCCCCGCTGAAGAAAGCTCTACAAGAGAAGCAGGAAAGTGACAATCAAAAGAGAAAGAACAAGGAAAGAGAAAGAAGGCAATCACTATTTCGGCTTGGAAGCGAATCCATCGAAGTGGAAGGGCTCGATTGATTGATGGGCTTGGATATTGATGGTGATGTTGATCTCGAGGCTGTAGTGTTAGTGAATCGGATAGATGCAGGCAGTGTGTAAGTCTTTCTATCCTGCAATCCAGCATTATCGTCTTTCTCCGAGAAAAACATGATTTGGTCTTGATCTTCACGTTCCTCGATCACTATCAATTTCGTTCAGTTCTGTCTGTTAAGAATACTCATCTTCCAAGAATGTCTCTCCTTCCACCCAAGGATACAATCAGACTTTCAGGCCAGTCTCAAACCTATCAAAGAAAACATCCCACTCATTTTCCCCCTTATTCCAATCACTCGCTTGTACCTCATTTTTCTCATCCGCTGGCGCCTCGTTCTTCGGGGACAGATTATTGACTCTCCTGGCCTCGTCACAGGCTCTCCTACCACGAGAGCCCAAACTGCCTCTTCTCTTCAAACGCTCACCTAGCCTGCCGATTTCGGCTTCTGTCCACTCCTCGGGATTGAAAGTCGAAGCTTTAGGATCTAAACCTCCAAGGTGGTCATTGCTGTTCTCCTTATCCACAGTCCCACTCAAAACCGGCTTTATTGCCTCATACACAAAGGACCCTGCAGTAGCACTCTCACTCGATCTCGAACTTCTCATTTCCTTTGGGAACACCGGCCTAGGAACCTCCTTCGCCTCATTCTTATCGCCGATATTGGTCAAATCCTCCCCAAAGTCAATCAATGTCTCCCTCTCCGCGGCCACCACGTTATCTAGCCATCCCGGTATTGGTCCCTCTCTCGCTACCCGCTGCTTCTCCTTCTCTTCCTCTTTCTTGGCAAACTCTTCCGCAAATTTCTCCCACGATTTCGCCTCCTTGCGGAAATTGCGGAGGTGTTCTTTTTCGCGACGTTCTCGACGGGCGATTTCGGCTGGGGAAGGAGTGGGTTTCTTGGGTGGTTGAGAACGGAAGCGGCGCGGGTCTTGGAATCTGGCATATTGGTATTCGGGGTCGAAGTCGGTGGAAGAGCGGCGGGTCTGTTGCGCGGCGTGGCGGGATTGGTGATGGTTGTATGATGATTGAAGGTAGGCGTCATACTGGGAACGCTTCAGAGGGTCGGAGAGGGTGGAGTAGGCCTCATGGAGCTAGCGTTTGTGTTAATCGTTGATCATGATGGAGATAGATAGTGGCAGGGTAGGTGAGAGCGCGAGTGAGTGACGCACAAGCTGGAATTTGGACGTTGCTTTCGGATCATTGGGGTTCTTGTCTGGATGAAGGGTTCTTGCTAGCTCTCTGTAACTTTTCCGGATGTCTTCCTCAGTGGCTGTGTTGGGGAGATGAAGAGTCGTGTAATAGTTCGTCGGGAGATCTTGTGTGGTGAACATCATGAGACCTGGTTAACAAGAATGCAGAGACAGATGGGTTGTTGATATTGAGTCAAAAGAAAGACGCGTCAGATGTTGTTGTCATTTTGATCGGGTAGGCGCGTTGACTTTCGGAGATATCTGTGGAAAGAACCGGGACTTGGCAAAGTGATAAAGGCTAACTTCAAGTAAGTGCGCTTAATCTGATGAAGAGGAACGGAAATGACTTTGAGGGGTGACGTTCTTTTGCATATGTGCTATCCAACATCGAGTGTTGCAAAGTTCTAGCACTGGACATCCGAAAAAGAGCTGGGAACGAACAAAATGCTTGATCAAATATCACAAGCTGACATCGAAGTCGGGCAGGATCATCAGGATCACTTCAACTCCAAAATCAATCAACAGTAACTACCTCACTCCTCCTTAGAGCTCCGTAAACTCCTCCCAGTCACCCTTCCAATGCTTCTTGTCCGCCTCCATGAACTCCTTGAATTCCGTCCAGAAGACCTCCGGATCACCAACCTCCACAGCAAATTCCTGCAAGAAATCCTCAATCTCCTTGCGCTTGTCCCTGAGATCTTTGATCTTCTCGTCTTTCTTGCCAGATTGAGACTTCCAGTTCTCAATGTTCGCCCTCAACCTCTTCACTTCCGTCTCTTTCTCTCCCGCTTCCTTCTTCAATTCCTTCTCCTTCAATGCGAATTCTTGCTTCAAGCGCTCAACTTTCATGACTCGGGTGCTTGCTCTCAATTGTGCGTTCTGCTGAGCCAATTCTCCATCTCGATGTCGAAGTGCGGTGAGAATGGCAGAATTGTGCTCAAGAGCAGTTTTCTCGAGTCTGGAGATTTTGCTGAGAGCGGTGGAGGTTTGACCGCGAGAGAGTTTGAGATCGCGTTGTGTGTTGTAGAGGCGGTATTTCAAATCGTTGATCTCCAACCTCAGCCTGCTCGGCAAATATACTCTGTGAATCGTCGTTAAGCTGTTTGAGGCGAATGATTTCCTCCTTGTTGGCTTCATTCTCAGCAGTGACATCGATGTATTTGAGCTCAAAATCGTTGCGAGAAGACAATACCTCTCCTATCTTGAGGAATTGATCTTTGAGTTCGAGATTGAGGTCGTTGATGATTTGGAGACGGTTGATTCGCTTTTGATCGATTGGTGAGAGGATATCGTAAAGGAAGTATATCATGCTGAGAAGGATGATCCAGAAAGTGATATCCTCATGTTCCTCAATCGGATCAGTCAACGGCGCAAAGAATTGGAAGAAGGATGGCCAGAAGCAGGAGAGAGTTGCGGAGTCGAAGCTGGAGATTGAGGTGCCGAGGTGTGTCAGTGCCTGCGAAGGTTAATACATTGTTCTATAGGAATGAAGGGAAATGGGATGCTTACGAAGAGGATATGTAGGAAGATCCATCGGCTTCCCGTGTTGAGAGAGAAAGGGATCTTCACTCCAGCGTAGAAGATCATTAGGAGTGGATTGATGGTATCCAAGAAAGTTATGTCGAAGGGAAAGAAGGAGGAGAGTCGAGAGTAAGCGTTGTAATCTTCGATGGCGGTTCCAGCCGCAAAACAAAGAAGAAATGCTACACAGATGCTGGTGATCTGGTAGTTGGTGATGAAGGAGATGAAGGAGTTCATCTTGATGGCGATGTTGAGAGAGAGGAGGTGAGTGTATGTGTCTGATTGGAGAAATTGTCGCGAAGAGGTAAGAGTGGAAAAGGAGCTTGAACAGATTGAAAGAGAGCAGCGAGACGCTTTGCTTTAAGTACCTCGGATTCTGTATCGAGTCAAGGGCAGATCCGGACATCAATGGGCGAGAATAGCGCATTGTGGTGGATATAGTAGGAACAATAGACTTAAATATGACCTATCTTCTGATCCCTACCACTAATGAATAGCGGATATCACTAGACAATAATTCGCATTATCACAAATACAATGGAGATAGTAAGCTGAATAAGTGGTACAATCCGATGTTTCCTACGATTAAATAGCAGATATCATTAGACAATAAGTCGCATTGTCACGGCTACAATAGGATGATCGGGACTACTATTGACACTCTTTCTGATGTTGCTTAATCAGAAAAATCCAATGATCTGGATGATATGTATAGTAGCATATATACTCAAATTCTGTTCCTATTGTGAAGCTATTGTCAGGTATTGAATCCATGGTAATCACTGTTCGGAATTATCGGGAATCTAAAATGTATTAGGAGACCGAAGCTTCTCTTTATACCAAGATCGAGTTGGTAAAAATTCTAGCATCCTCTACTATCTGAATCACTAGGAGTTCACAAACATCGATCTTGGATCGGAAGTTGGAAAAAAAAGGAGTGCTCCATTTTTCGCCCCGAGATGTTTGACTTTGCCCATCTGTCCTTGACAAGGCTGTCTCAGTATATCTCAGCACGCCTCTCTTTCCACCAATCTCGGTCATGCAAAGAATCTATTCAACGAAACTTAGGACCCCATCCATAACTATCATAAGCCTCTCTCCCAGGCGGTCCACTAGGTGCATAACCAAACGTGGCATCCCTCACCAGCGGTCCGCCACCAATCTTCCCACCAATTCGATCTCCAGTTGCACTCCTACATAACAAACAATACGGCACAAAGGGCTGATGAACTTGATGAGTGTTTTGAGAGTGTGGGTTTTGGTAGTAAGTGACCAACACGACTCGACCTTCTCGGTAGGTGACTTGGTGGCCGTGTTCTGAACCGATGAAGTTGCAGTGTGGACAAGGAGTTGGCTGCATCAGGCGAATCTCAATTGGGCCGAAGAGATCGTGGCATTGCTGTGCTGAGTAACGGGCTTCGAGGACTGGATTGCATGGGACGTAGCCTGGGCTGATCGTTTGGTATTGGTATTGAGGATAGTCGGCTTCGAATTCGCGAGGGTCGATCTGACGAGCTCCATTGTGGTGATTTGAATTGGTGCAGTCGATGTAGTTGGTTTTGTCGATATAGCACATGGTTTTGACAGTAACTAACACTGGAATCAGTATTTAATATTGGAGGTGCATACAAATCAATGGTACCTCAAGCTCTGAAGCTGAAGAGAAAATGGACTGAAGGCTCAATCAAGACTGTACAGGTTACAGTGATGGATTTCAGGGGAAAAAACAAGGTAGGAATGAGATGTTTTGTTTGGTCTTTGAAAAGGAGGATTGGTTGTACGGGTTTAAAAATAAATTCAGGCAGTGACAGCATTAGTGTTCATACTGTTACCTGGGTGTTGAAAAACATACAACACCGAATATCTCATCAAAAGCATGAGTAAGGTATGATGTAACACACGAAATTTTACTCTTCTTCCGCTAGAAGGAGGCTACGACTTTTCCTCCAACCACAGTGTCCCACTACAGCAAGTCCCAATCAGCACTCACTCAGCGTTGTGCAATCCCTCCCAGGACTTTCTTCCACTGCGTCTTTCTTGCAACTCTTACGGGCATCTCGACAATATCCGCAAACATGCCGCCACGACAGAATCCAGCCAGCTTCCTATCCTTACCGCGCGAGGTCCGCCAGCAGATCATCCTCCTCAGTTACGATTACTATCCTTTCGAGCGCCGTAAATTTCCCGCCTTAAACCACCAACGACGAGAACAGTCCATGCAATGGGCAAGCACCCTGTGCAAGGTGGATCGTGTCATTGTTGAAGATGTCAACTACACCTTGGGAAAGATTCTCGAGGCAACTGACTTGTAGATGTTGGCCTTCAAGGCTCATTGTCAGGCCATCTACGGGCAAAGTAATCCAGTTGGTATGACCAAAGCGACAATGAATTTCTACAGCTGCCCAGCTTAGAAACTGGCCGGCAGAAATGGATTTGTGAAGTAACCAAGGCTTTTGAGATGTCTTTATTTCAGCTTGGGGGTCAACCGAGTCGACAATTCCAATCAGATAGCGTCAATCTCGAAAGAAAACAATATACTCGCTTCCACCACCACAATTATCTTACCATCCTCAGCACTGCTCAAGCAAGAATGGCCATCAAGTTCTGCAAGATTACCTTAAAAATCGCCCAAACCCGTCGGAAATTCCTCACACAAGCACAACCAACAACAAATACCTTGCAATCAACAACACGGTCTACACAACCTAAGATACAGCCCCATACCCAGCAAGCGACAAACATCAGTCAAAAAATTTCAGCATATACCACGAATTGGGCCACCAAATTCTCTGGAACTATTCTCGGCACCGCCTGTACATGGGTTTGCCGCCATCAAATCGCAGTCAGACGAGTTTACACAGTGGACTACAGAAAGAAGGTTTAGAGTCAGAGATAAATCATGGAAACAATGCAGTCTCTACCACAAGTACGAAAGATGGCTGGAAGAGCGGTTTCTAGAAGAGTACCGGCGTACAGGACAGGATTGAAGGTAGTTACTTTTGTGATTCGAAGTAGTGCGATTGAGGCGATAACGCGATAGTTCCACATCGACGATTCTCGTGCGGATGGAAGGACTTGATGAAGTTAGCATAGTTGCCCAATCATGACACAATCTTCAACCACTTGTTATCGTGTCTCCTCCAGTGATGAGGTCTTTTTCCTCAAGTCCAGTATCATACAATATTCTGGAAGACTTGCAGGTCGTAATCATGAATTTGAGGCTGGGAAAAAATACCTTTTCGACAACTATACACCTATACACAACTTCAACTCAATAACCACGGGAAAAAGAAACGCAAGTATCACCGAAGCTGATCCAATCAAGAGACACACTTACGTACATCCAGCCAATAGCAGACCAACAATGGACAGAGACAAAGCATCGCATCGCATCCAAACGCGTCTCCGACCAGAAAGCCCACACTCCCTTCGATGCGTTGGTGAAGAAGCGATATTCTTGGAAGGTCGACCTAGATGAATGTTGAGAGGTCGATCGGTCTTCCACAATATAAAGCTTATCATGTGATGGCAAATCCCAATGCCACCAAAGTCTCTGCCAATCCTTAGACTTCCGCCTCGAGATATTTGACATCATGGCGACATCACAAGGTCAGCGGCATCCATTCGGTTTCATCGCAAGAGGCTCACTCACTGGGCTTTATATCCTCAGCCATCTGCACTCACTCCCGATATCGCTCAATCATCTCTTTCGGCCGATAGTACCTCAAAGCTACTGCCGCCAAATCTAGGCCTTGCAATCGCAATCAGATCTCTGATCACGTTTACTGGAAGTCCTCGGGCACCAAGCCTTGTGTAGAGACTTGGAGTTGAAACCTCATTGAAGCAGACGAGACACTGTAAGGTTATCTCGAATTGCTTGGATCCAAACGAGCTATACAGACATTGGTCGGCGAAGATTGGAGTGGTGATATCGAAAGATTTTCTCGGAAGCATGGGTTTTGGCCAGAGTAATGGTGGTGAAAATCGAACGACCCGGATACCGAGGTCTCCAGTCATCGAGTCATCCGATACTTAGTCGGCCGATGAAATTCGATGAGTGGCTTCATCGTGCGATAACATCGCGATAAGTTCGTTAAATCGAGTGGCTAAGGCACTGTGCCACTTTATTACCACCCTGGCCACCCCTAATTAAGCCCGAGAGTTAAGGCTTGCAGTGCCAAGTCTTCCTATAAGCCAATTAGAGCGCTCTATTTGCTTATATAATATCGCTAACTTTCTAACTTTATCGGTTTTATCGAATTCATCGGATGTCATTCTATACTTATCGATAGAATGATATAATCTTGGCATCCATCGGATGACATCGGGGCCGATGAAGCTCGATGACTAGAGACCTTGCCGGATACTGCTCGTGTGCGGTTTGAAGGGTATTCGATAAATTGGCAGCGAGATTTATCGGACAAGAACGATGTAATGAATCAGCTGAAGTCTTCAAATGAGTAGGTAGATTGCGATGAAGTCTCATCCTACTACCTACAAGTCTCAGATCATATAATGGCTTGTTCTCGTAGCTCCCGAGGATTTTATCCATCGGCTCGCGACTTTCACCTTGACAAGTCATCTAACATGGCGCGACCACAAAGTCAGTTCATCAAAATAAGATGTCGATTTGAGAGAAAGTTACTCACTTATCTCTAGATCACCTTCCTCCATCAGCACCGGAAGAACTGCAAGCTCTATCCGCCCAGACATCACTCAGAATGCCTTCAACCCAATGACTGGTTAGCCAAGGTCTATGAGATTCCATGCCAACTAAGGTACTTACTTCCCTTTCAACCAAAATCATCAAATGTCGAAGCGGTAAGTCTTCTGCATCATCGCGAAATGATCGGATGCACAACAGAATGTAGCAAACTCAACGAAGCCCAGACGAGCCCAGAAGAATCAACTTCATCGCAGAAGGTGAAGCAAGCCAATTTTGATGTCTTAGTCTATGGCATACTTATTGTCATCGCCAGGCCGAGCACATTATCCATCATTTTTGCCTTTGGTACCTCCGCCATCACTACTACAATGTCGCTATCCAAGCCGCTGACTACTTTCCCCAGTCTCCCCAGCAAACTCCGCCATAAAATCCTTCACCTATCCTGCAACCTAATGATAGAAGTCGTCTCACACACCCCGCGACAAAACTCCAGGGGCCGGCAGCCTACCTTTGTGTCAAAGTCGCCTTCATGGAAAAGCGCTGTTACGACCCATGGGCAATGATACTAACCACGTCAGTGAGATATCGGAAGGATGTGCAGTATACCGAGAATGTGGAGTGAATCACGAGGGAATTGGAGGCTAAGGTGGCGGATACGTTGAAGAGGCGTTTGTCGGATCCTGTGCAGCTTTGACATGTACTGCCTTGGAAACGAGGAGGTGCCATGGTTTAGAGTTTGGAGGGGGCGCGAGTATTAGGCGGGAGGTCTAGAGAAGCTGAAGATGGTAGCTTGGGCTTTGGTACAAAATTGATTTTTGGGGATTGGTATAGAACCTCGATATGATGGTACGACCCCGAAAACATGATGGTACCCTGCTACGTTGTCTCCGAATAGCCAGCAGTCATTTACCAGAGAATCAAGGCTTTGGAATTAGCAAGTGTCCCCAATTGAGTTGGATAGACTTTCCGACGCCTGACTACCTCCATAATGAATGGGTCAGCGTCATTCCACTGCCTCTAATTAGATTTAAAGCCTGTTCCCTCAAACAGTCCTCAAGTATTAAAGTGGGAAGGAGAGTAGGCTCTATTTACCTTGTCACTCATGGAAGTCTTAACATCGTCACAGAAGCACAAGACAAGATGGCACGAGAAAAGCCATACTCCATCAGACCTGTCAAACAAACCAAGCCAAAGAAACCAGTTACCAAAGGACGCGCCCCAGGCCGCTTTGCCAAAAACCTACAGGTTGCTTCTCCCTTCCCCGCGAGGTCTGCTAAAGGAGCATCTGCGTAATCTACTCTCGCGGATTTCGTGCCAAGGGCGAATCGTCCAGTCCAGCCGATCATGGACACAAACGCAGTGGACTCATCAAAGAAGTCGGCGAATGGGAGAAAGGACGTCACTGTCTATGGCCCGAGTACTTGAAGATATTGTTGAAAGATGCCATTTGGCAAGAAGATGCTGCGTGCACCTTGAAATGGACGTGTCGAGATATTGATCAAGTGGTCGTCGATTTCTCGCCGCATCGAACACTGCAGGCTCATTGCTTGCACAGCGAAGAGCACTGCGAAAGGCATAGAAACGTGATCGAGTACTGCCTTTTTGGATACCGCACTGGTCATGGGGGAAACCCGGAGAAGAGGAGTGCTATTTCATTCAGTGAGTGTAGGGCCAGTAGGAGTTGCTGACGTTTTGGTGAGGAATTGGCTTGATTTGATCATTGAAATTACAAGCCACCATTGACTGGCCACTGACTTACTCATTGACCGCCTGTTGCAGACTGAAAAGCAAGTATTTTATCACATCATCACTAAGTCTCTAAGAAATATGTCAGCAGATATCGTGGCGTTTTGAGGGTGTCCAATCTTCACACCGTCTGGAAACTGAGAGCTTGCAACTTTTGCGCATTAGACGATGTAAACTTTTTAATGTCGGCAAATGGGTATCTTGGTATCAGCAGCTCGACTTTGTAGAGATGGTTGAACGCTCACAATATGGCTATTCCCTCCAATCTTCATGTCCACACTCCCAAAGTCCAATTACTTCTGTCCATCCCAGGTTTCACATTCGGTCCTAGCGACTGTCTCGACCTTGCTTCGGAAACAACGCTCTGCTCTTTCTTGCCAACACTGGCACCGCCAACCAACCCGTGCTGTAGAAATCTTTCGCGTTCGATCTCAACCACGCCCCTTACTTTTTGGTTCACAATTAGGCTTGCGCCAGCCCAGGCACCGAGGGTATTGATACCGCGAACATGTCCACCCACGACAGGTGGTCCAACATCTTTCAGCGATTGTTGCGAGAGCGTGTGGGCTATATGGTCAACTTCTTGTGGTGCCAGACCTGCTACCGGTTCTTCGCGGTTTACGGTCGGATTCAGGGGTGTCGGGCCATCGACTTTCTGTTTTGTCCGAGCGCTAGCCGAGCCATAGTTATGAACAGGATCGAAGCCACGAGATTCCACAAGGTGTGAGACTTCGGAGAGAATGCGACGTTTGAGACCTGGGAGATTCGATACGCCACCTGTAAGCAGGATGCGAGCCATGCATATCTGGCGAACGTCAAGTGGGAGCGCGAGGAGAGATTGATAGACCAGGTAATGCAAGGGTTGATCCTCGTCGTCGAGTTCCTCTGGGGGCGTCCATGAGGCAAAGAGCGCTTCTTCTGCCGGTCGTGCGAGAGACATGAATGGTACTTCGAGGGGATTTGGTGAGGATGATACGGGTATGGACGTGATATGGGCGGAGACCTCTTCTGGATTTTGAGCATCCTGACACCATCCAACTCGGGTCATGACTTCTTCCACCTCTTCGAAAGAAAGTTGCTCGGCATCCTCGTTCTGTCGTTGATTCTCTCCTTCGAGCAGTTTGCTAAACGCTTGACTCAGCCTTTTGCCTGCCCGGATTGTGCTTTGCTGAAGGACTTCTCTGTACTCATAGACAGCAGTAGCGGTGGCCTCGTGCCATCCGACATCAATGACCAAAGCACTCCTCACCCCAGCGGCAGCTGTAGCCATGACGGCACTCGGCAGTAGTGATACAGTCGGGGCTTGTAGGCCTTCAAACAGCCTCCCAAGCACTACACTGACCAGCGGTCTAGGCAGGCTTGACGGCACCACTAGCGCGACCTTCTTTGTTCGATTGTCCAGTAAAAGATAATTGTTCTCGCAGTCCCTCACGCACTTTCCAATTCGATCTTCTACCAATCCCTGGTCCAAAGGTGTGTCCGAGTACAGCCCTTGCACATCCGGCCTCCAAAGCTCATATTCCTCGCCCCAGGTTGCTTTTCTCCGACTCTTCTTCTCATACCCGAGTTCCCATTGTCTGTAATCACCCACTCGCCGCCAAAGATCGGGGCTGAATTGTGTGGTACATCGTGGGCCGGGTTCGCCAGCGAAGCCCACGCGCATATATCTCGAGCCGAACTCGAAGATGAGTTGGTTCTCATCCTCGATACGAAAGGAAGAACCGGGGGAGCCGTAGAGACCTGATATGGAGCGAGTTACTGGGGTCTTCAAGGAGTCGGAGGGTTGGTTTGTCGAGGCAGAGGGACGGGTGCGAGCAACGGAGACTTTGCGGTCGTCGGAGGGAGTCTGAGCCATCCTGGGTGGGTAGAACTTGGATGGACAGAGTACAGGAAATCGGGGGGTTTACATGTCTGCTCCTATAGCGTTCAATTCATTTGCATCTGATCACACAGTTGCATTCCTACAGTAATCGTCTACCGCATTTGATGGTGAAGCTCAAATTGCAGGGTTCAGACCGGCTAGCCTTTTTCTGCGTTAGTTCTAGTGAGCCAGTGCCAAGATATCTCGAAAAGCTCCGTCTCTGAACTTTTTTTCTTCGAGGAACCTCAACCACCTACAGACAGTCCTACCCACAGCATTGAGTGAATTCTCAGGTGTATACGCAATGGCGCCTCTATTCATCCTGTCCGAGACCAGCGCTGGTTATGCTCTCTTCAAATCCACCGACAAGAAGCTGTTGAAGCGCACTGACATCGCTGAGACGACAAAGTCTGCTGAGGGAACATGTGGACTGTATGTGCTGCTCAACGAATGATACCACGAACGAAAGTACATACTGACTGTCAAAGACTTAACCTGAAGCAGTTCGCAAAATTCGACAGCGCGACCTCCGCCCTCAATGAAGCTGCTGCCATCAGCGAAGGAAAAGTCTCGCCTATGCTCTCGACCCTCCTTGATAGCCTCAAGGACGAAAAGAAAGCTTCCCTCGCAGTCGCCGATCCGAAACTTGCAACAGCTATCAACAAGATCCCTGGTCTATCGTTACAGCCCATTTCAGACTCCTCCGTCCTCGATGTCTACCGTGCTATCCGCGAGCATCTCCCATCCCTCATTACGGGACTATCCCCATCCGATGTCAATACAATGTCTCTTGGTCTGTCGCATTCGCTCTCCCGACACAAGTTGAAATTCTCGCCTGATAAGGTTGACACTATGATTATTCAAGCCATTTCCCTTCTCGACGATTTGGACAAAGAGCTCAACATGTACGCCATGAGAGTAAAAGAGTGGTATGGATGGCACTTCCCAGAAATGGCTCGCATTATCAACGACAATGTCGCGTATGCTAAAATCGTGCTCCACGTCGGCATGCGCTCGAATACAGCCTCCTCCGACTTGTCTGAAATTCTGCCAGAAGAGATTGAAGCCGCTGTCAAGGCCGCCGCAGAGGTTTCTATGGGTACCGAAATCACGGAGGAGGATCTCCTCAACATCAGCTCTCTCGCCGAGCAGGTCGTTGAGTTCACCGAATTCCGCGCGCAATTGTCTAGCTACCTCTCCAGCCGCATGCAAGCCATTGCACCGAATTTGACTGCGCTTGTTGGCGAGCTGGTTGGCGCACGTTTGATCGCACACTCCGGAAGCTTAATCAACTTGGCCAAGAGCCCTGCCTCCACCATTCAGATTCTTGGAGCTGAGAAAGCTCTGTTCCGCGCATTGAAGACTAAGCACGACACGCCCAAATACGGTCTCATATACCATGCATCTCTGATCGGTCAAGCATCTGGTAAGAACAAGGGTAAAGTCGCGCGTATCCTCGCGGCCAAGGCAGCCCTTGGTCTCCGTGTCGACTCGCTCTCCGACTGGGGAGCGGACCGTGAGCATACTGCTGGCGATGATGAGCCAACTGAGGAGGAGCGAAGCGCACTCGGTGTCCAGGCTAGACGATATGTGGAGTCTAGACTACATGTATTGGAAGGACGATCAGGCAAATATGAGCAGCGCGAATACCAGACCCCAGCAACTCAACAGCCAGGCAAGTGGGAGGTCAAGGAGGCACGGAAATACAACAAAGATGCCGATGGACTGTCAGGCGACGCCGCTCCAGCAGCCGCCGCCGCAGCAGCTGTTGCCACGCCCAAGTCAGAGAAGCCCAAGAAGTCAAAAAAGCTCGTCGAGGAGGTCAAGGAAGATTCTTCCGAGGAGGATTCTGATGAGGAAATGGCAGACACACCAGCCACCAACGGAAAGTCAAAGTCTAGCGACAAGGCAGCAGAAAAGGCGGAGAAGGCGGCAAGAAAAGAAGAGCGCGCTGAGAAGCGAAGGAGGAAAGAAGAGAAGAAAGCCAAGAAGGAGGCCGCGGCCAAGGGCGAGGGCAAGGATAAAAAGAGGAAGAGAGAATCCATGGGTGAGGAGAAGAGCGAGAAAAAGAAGAAGAGCAAGTCAAAGTGAATCATGTGAGAACGTGCGGACTGTTCTGATAATTCTTGTTTGTTTCGATTAGCATCTGCTGCTGCTAGCTCACGGCGTCATGGCGAAGATATGTACACAGGCGTTTCGGGGTGATTTCGCTGGGGTATCGGAAACGCATGGACACGGATGTCTTCGTTTGTACTGACCTGACTGGCGGATTTGTCGGGTCGGTTTGCCATTGCTCACTCTTGTCTGATCAGCGCTGGAGGAGTATTTTAAGTAGTAAATGCATGGCTTCTGCCATTATCCAATTTTTTTGCCATCGTGTCTTTCTCAACTTGTTCTAGAGCCCAGCCATGAGCTACCACTGTTGCTCGAGCATGTTACTGCGTGAGATTCAAAGGTTACAACAAATTTGAAGATCGTGGCGAAGCTACATGCTTGAATAGGTTACTAGTAGTACCGATTGAAATTTTGAAACTATGCGCACGTGACTCCTGCTCACGTCAAAGTTTGACTTGCTGCACCAGAATCCGCTTCACATCATCAATTTTCCATAAAATCCTTCTTGAATCTTCCTAGCTGCAGAGCTTTACCTCAGAAAACGAGACTGTTTACCTGGGGATCCCATCAACTCAGACTTAGAACGAGCTCAAACATCCGATCACCGATCACCTTGAGGTATAGAAACAGAAGCTCGTTGGAATTTCCAGCAGGGGGGCGGATTGGAGAGTAATCGGAGCTGAGAAATCTTGCAAAGAGGTTGGAGGGGCGGCGTGCTGTGAAGAAGTTGGGATTGAATACTTGAAGCCGAGAAGGAAGTGGGACAGGATGAAGGTTAGTTGTTTGGCATGTCCGGGTGTGTAATGGGATTGGGAGAAGTCAAACTTGAAGTTCTGCTTCGAGATAAGATGTGTTTATTATTCTGCTTCGGGGGCCCTCATCTCCCAAGTTATTCTGCTGGAAACGGCGTTTTGCTTCATGTTCGACCTACACACTGAAGTTTGCCGGGCATTCGTCTTCGAACGACGGAGTGGCTAACCATATTCTTTCTGTAGATTCTCAACGCTGGCACACGACTCCTAACGAACAATGAAGTCCTCCAACACATCGAAGGTCTAAAAGCAAAATACAAATTGGAATTCCGCGAAAAATCGATTCCAAATGGTCTGAAAGATATGCTTAAAAACGTTCGTTACCTTTCCCGATTCCCAATATTGCTCTCAAATCTTTGCCATCCCCTTTCACACACAATTCTCTGACTCTCGAAAATCAGGTCTCAGAAATCCTAACACTCGACCCCCAAACCGGCCAACGAACCCGCACCGCAATCTCCAACGCCAAAATCGCCAAAATCGCGTCCATCCTCGCCGGAGAACCTTTCAAGCTTCTGAGCACAGAAATTGCCGGAATAGTGAATCAAGTCCCGCAAAACACGATCGATCTTGGCTTGATAGTCGAGGAGGCGGAGGAGAGATTTAGTGAGGAGCTGTTGGAGGAGATGGTGGGATTGGTTGGGAAGTATCTTGTTGTGGAGCCTGTGGTTAATGCGGCATCAGTGGTGGATGCGACGCCTGTGGTGAATGTGGCACCGGTTGCACCTATGATGCCTGTAGCTCCCGTGGCGCCTATGCTACCTGTGTCCAAGTAACAGGGAGAGTGAGTGGAGACGCGAGGAAAGAGATGATTGGAGAGGGAAGAGATTTTGGCCTTCTGAAAATTAACACAAAGAAAAGCAAGGGTTGTATACCTGGCGAGACAAAAGTATCTATCTGGCCGATCATTCCAGTAATGAAATTGCGAAATCAGTCAGCTCCTGCGAAAGTGTACGATAGATGTGGCTCTTCGTGTAGGTTCAAAAAGCTGCTTAGGAGAGAACGAGTGAGGATATCGAGATGCATTGTTTAAATGAGGACGGTTTCGATATTCAGGCATGGCTGGGGGCAAGAAATGGGTAAACCTTCAAGGACTTTGAACATTTGCTTGATTTGAATGGCTACTGACGATTGACGGCATACCTTCCAATTTGACGGCTGCCTGCTGATTGTGAAGTAGAGATACCAAGAGATTCCGATACTGCTTGAGTTCATAGCCGATCGACATGTTCCATCTCATATCACATATCCATGCTAACTTAACTCAGCGGTGCCCGACGCCCACATCGTCACATATCAGGACGAAATCCTCGATCTGTTCCATCGATTGGAGCCTAGACTGAACCCAGGAGTTCGTTTTCTAAAGTCTGCTCCTCTAACTTGTCAACCTCCTTGATCCACAGATTGAGCACATAGTCCACGTCGTCCTTTCCCTCCTTCAACGCTGCAGTCAGGACTCTGGCCCACAATCTCGAACGTATCCTCTCGTTTTTACTTCGTTCGGAGATCATCTGGCGCCGCCATTTGGAAAGCCAGCCGCGGATGTAGGTTGGATTGGCAAGGTCGCAAGAAAGATATAGGATCTTTTGTCGGAGTTCCCGGGGAAGAGTGAGGAAGCTCGTGCGTGTTTTGGGTGTCTGTGGCGTTGATGTTGGAGTCGCGGACGGTGATACCGAGGTTTTCGAAGTCATCTTTGCTCTTGAGTCTTTGGTATAAAGTTAGTTGGTAAGTCTCCAATTGAAGGCGTGATCATACCGGATGGGTTCTGCCGACGATGTGATGGGAATGTTGTTGTTGTTGTTCTGTGGAGTTGAAGGTATAGCTGCAGAGGGTGTTTTTAACGCGTTGGTCACGAGCGGAAATGTCAACACTGATGATCCTCACCCTGCATTTTGGTAACATCTTTGCTAAGGAACATTTGGAATCAAGAATGGACTATCGGTTAAGTCTCCCAGAACTCCCGTCGTCTTTCATTGCCAAAGCTTTCCACCAAGTCCAGACTTCCCTTCCGCTAGATATCTTGACCGATGGATGAATAGTAGATCCTCACGCCGTCTACACCAACCTTTGATACCGCGTCCTTGTTGTGGTGGTTCAGCTTTTCCCACTCTATAAGATCCGTGCTAAGAATCACATTCTTATCCTCCTTGCTGCAGACCGCCTCCATAGCTTCTCTCTCACGCCCCCACTTTCCATGCACGAAGATCATGTCATCGGTCAATTCAAGGATCTGAAAGAACGTCAAACAATAGGACATGGCCCTTGCTCGCTCTTTACAATACCAGTAGCCGTTGGCACTTTGTATGACTCCGCGAGATTTGGGGTCACTTTGAAGCCAGGTTCAAGCCCGAGTGTGCAGGACAGGTAGAGGATTTTTTGGCGGAGTTCGTGGGGGAGGGTGAGGAAGTTTGTTCGTGGGTTTGTAGATCGGTTTGGCTTTTTTGAGGACATCCTTACCATTATGACGCTGAATAGTTGTTATGAGAACGACCATTTTCAACAGGAGATTCTTGGACTTACGCGATGGATTTCTTTTTCTGGGATAAAGAGGTTGTTGGAGAAGTAGAGCGATGTTGGGACTAAGCTGTATATTGGCGGCGGCGGACGTACTTTGCTCGTCACGATACTAGTCAGGGAATATGTCAACACCATAATAGATGATGATGTCTTCCCTTATTGAATTTTATCAACACCTATGTAGAGAGTTTCGGCCAACCCTTGAGATTGCTCCATGACTTCGCGTGATACTCAATGAATTTTCCGAATGCCCGACCATTGTCAACGGTATTATGTCGGATCGTCTATTCCCATACCTCAGAAAGGATTTTGTCTGCACACATACCTATCAACTCGCTACTAATACTCATGAACTTATCCTCCTCGTTACACACCTTTAGTACCTTCTCAATCTCGCCCTCCCATTTGCCGTACACGAAAGTCATATCATCCTTGACTATCTCGTGTATTTCACCCAACAATACCTTCCACGCCGTGGTCCTGCTCTTCTCAGCGTCTCTCCGACTATTGTTGACTGTGCTGGCTAGTTTTCTAAATCTCGGATGAAACATCGAGAGATTACCGACGCTTATACCGATATTGAAAGACAGGTAGAGGATCTCCTGACGTAGTTCGCGTGGCAGCGTGAGGAAGGTTGTCTTTGCCTTCGATTTCGGACTGGTATCTGGATCTGGCTTGACGGTGGAGGTTGCAGTAATTGGTTTAGTGACTGAGTGGTTGAATTGTTTTCCTTTCTTAGACTGGTGTCCTTCGATAGCAGTGTCGTTGATCTTGCTGAAGACTGTTAGTATGTGTGAATCGTTGCGAAAGAAAGAAGAATATACCGTTTTGCCATTTTGATGAGGTCTTGGTGAAGGTGAAGAATGGTCAAGTGTTGTAGTGAGTTTCATGCAGACTTTTGAGATCAGGTCGCTCGGATTTTTTACGGGGCCGCTGTTCTGGAATGACCCGGAGGGACGCAAGAGGGCGACAAAGCGGAAGATATAAATTTTTACTATCACATGCCACAAGGGTAAGGCTAAGAGCAAACTTGATCGTGGAATAAAGCATTAAAATTAGTAGCCTCGATAGCATCAGACACCCGCTACTAAAACACATCATCCATCTCATAGCTCCTTGAAATCGGCCAGCGAAACATGTCTTTTGAGATCTTTCATGTTGTAAGACCAATTCATAGACAAGCAGAAGGTTCCCGATCCATTGAGACACTCATCAAGATCATTTTCGACCTCCCTGTCCCATCTCCTGGCTACGTATTCCACATCCTCTTTCATATCACCACCAAAAGTCTTGGTCAGAATCTTTGACCAAACTTTGTAACGGAACTTCTCGTCTTTGGCATCTATTTTCTGGAATTCGTGCATTGTAATAGGGGATATCTTTTTTTCGGTGGCGTACTCAATGCCGCAGGTGTGGTAGAGGATTTTTTGGCGGAGCTCGCGGGGTAAGGTGTAGAATGTGTTCGGGGTTTCGACTGTTGTGCGGGTCGGATTTGGGATGTTCTCCTCCATCTTCTTCATCTCGTCAGTAATGGGAATTGTCCTGGGTTTCTCTCATGAAAGCTTACCTACTTTTTGGTTATTTGAATTTTAGGTTGTGGGAAGGAAAATTTGCCTGAGAAGATGTTGTTGATGGACTTTGATTCTTTGATATCAGCTGACACATTGTTTATAGGAATATCCCGCTTTGTTGACATGGTTACTAATTACACGTGCGTGCTTCCGAATTCCGGGTCTACGCTGGCTATCTTGTTGAACTCGCTAGAGATCTGACATGATTAGGCTTGGGAGAAAATTTCGATTGCCAAAAAAATTGTGAGTCCCTAATTATGGCCCACCGCACTTGGACGAGGCTGATTACGAGGTATGATTTCCAAAAATGATTGCCTATTCTACGCTTTTTTCTGTCCAAATTTGTGTTCACTTCCTCCCTCCATTGCTTACCGGCATACTCTATATCCTCGTACAAGTCTGGAAGTATAGTCTTTATCCTACATTTCCAAGTGGTTCATTGGATATACGAAATTAAGAAACAGATTTTGTAGAGAAGATTGTTCTACCGATGAGCAAGGTCACGTGAGGATATTGATATGATTGGGTGATATGCCGGACAAGCTAAAATAAGGCTAGCCTTCCGCAACTTGAATAGCATCTTCGGAATTTTCGAGCAAGCCCTAATCCTTTGAGTATCAACGAGTTTTATACTTTCTAAGGGGAATTGAGATCGTATAATCTAAATACCGGCCCGGCTTATCCGACTACTTTAGTACGATAATCCTGTTTCCGAATTTTGTAAATTAGGACCAGATTTGCTATATCAATGACCTTAGGCTTTTCAAGATTCCAAAGATCCTTGTTTAATCTCCTCTTATCTATAAAAGAAGGATCCTTATTCAACTTTTCTACCTACCTAGATATCTCCGCCTATATATACTATCGCTACCTATAATATAAATTAAGTTATAGTCCAATTATCCGCAACAACTTGAACTCGCTTAACTTCTATAGTCCCGGTTCTCTCAACTATTATTTTTTAGATTTCCTTCATAATTCTAGGTTTCGTAACTTTGTTCTCCAATATTTTATTACTAAGACCGAGTTTCGTACCTCGAGCGATCTCTTCCACCCCTCGTATCATTTGAATAACTCGCATTTTCTCCTTTTCAATGTTTCTACTCAACGCCCGATTTTTGTCTGATTATTATGTTGCGTTCGATATATGTTCTTCTTGCTAGCCTTCTGTCTCTTCCCAAGTGTCGAAGGAATGGTCTGTACTGTCGCTTAGGTAGGGACCAAAATCGTCGTGAAAGATATATAATTAGGGAAAAAGCGTCCTAGAAAATTTGACGACGAATCTTTTTGGGTAGTTTTCGGTAGACTAATAGTTTTTCCATTATCTTCTCGGCTATTAGATATCTACGTAAGCAGCTAAGTCGATGCTTGTAGCTATATTATTCATGTCCGATTTCTAATCACCTTGGCCTAGTTTTGAGATATCTGGTATATATTGCGACACTGTCTTGACAAAAAACCAGGGAAAAAGAAAAAAAGAGGAGGTTGAAGTTAGTCTCTACCAAGGTTCAAGAACTCTCTAATCGAATGACATTGTTCAAGATAAAGATAATTTTCTCAAGGGAAAATGCATGTGTTTTCGGAAATGGTCACGAAACTTGAATATACCCAAAGTGAAGTTGCTCTCTATTGAATGCTTGCTCAAATGTTTGCTCAATGCGATTGCTAGTCATATCGAGTTGGGTAAAGTCTCTATGGTAGGGTCTGTCTCAAAATACTTATTTCTAAGCGGCAGATCCTTTGCAGCGAGGGATGGGTCAAGTGCTCAGGAAAATGCAGATATAATGATTTCAATGCCATGAACAAGGCCGTCATCGCAATCTGAATCTTTTAATCCTGCTAAGGAGTTGGAATCCGGTTCTATAAGAAATCGTTCTCATCTTGCTGGAGTTAAGCTATCAATTGTGGATTGATTCCTTCCAACCCCAAATCCGCCAGTGGTCTATCCTCTGCCAATTCGATTCCTTTGCCTTGAAGCCTGATTATCGATCCGAGAGACACTGCTAGGGTAAAATCACCGACTATTTCATGCTCGGTACTGCCGTAGTCACGCACCACTCGAGCTTTATACGGGCGTTGGTCTTATCGCACTCTTCAATCAACTCATCGAGCTCGACATCCCGCCTCTTTGACACGAAGTACATTTCATCTTTGGCTGCCGGGTAGACCATGCTTATGCCCTTTTGCCAACGATTATTTCTCTTTCTCTCTGTAGCAGCTGACCTTTCATTGATCCCCTTCATCGTCTCTTATATCTTGGCAAGAGGGAGGAATGTGAAGACGACATTCGGGGCCATAAACAATTCAATATCGAGGGATTGGTAGAGTAGTTTCTGGCGGAGCTCGAGAGGAAGTGAGAGGAAGCCTATTGGCTGTTTGACGGACAAGGATTTGGTCGAGGTAGTTTTGTAGCCATCGGCTGTATATGTTGCTCCAAGTGTGGCCGCTATGCTGATGATGCTATTCAAAAACTCATCAGTGTCAGAAGGGGTTCAGTGGAGATTGGCTCACCTTTGTTTTCCCGATAGACTAAAAAGACTGAAAAGACTTGTTGACGTTGTGGTGAGAGTTGTAAGCGGTGAGATTTATTGGTTTGACATTATAGCCGCACGCCTAAGTCGCTGTCACCCGCTTCTGGACAATATGCTACCACTTTCTGTGCACCCAGTACCTGTTCCGAGATGGTAAATCTCACTCATATCAACAGCGAGTCCCAATTTCACCTTTCACCTTGGCATCTTAATTATCTAACCATCCCGAGCACCCAAGATCCGACCTTACTCTGCTCAAGCAAATCGTCAACCTCCTTCTCCCATTGGTCACAGACGAACACCAGGTCCTCGCCGATACTTGAGTGCACCTCGCGTAGAATCTCAGCTTGTCTCTGGAACCGCACTTTCTTTTTGTTACATAGACGTTTATTGTCCCAGTCTTGTTCCCACCTCGACGACACTTGAGACTTGCCGATAATGCCTATCTCGAAATCTTTCGTGAAGTAGAAAACTTTTTGTCGAAGCTCAAGAGGTAGAGAGAGCAGGGAGGGCGCTGTCACATTCGGCGCAGGCTTCTTCGTGGCTTTATTGTTTGTATCATCGAAGCTGTTTTTTCGCTTCAACGTTTGCATCGTGGGTGCCATGTTGATATGCCTTGCGGATGTTAATACGAGATATAGTTTCAAAGATGGAACTCAACTCACCGAGTGGCCTTGTGTTGTTGGTGGTGATGGTGGTGAACGGACGTAGGGGAATAGATTTGGTAGCCTTGTCGAATTCGCAAACACTGGTTATCATCGTTGCTATATCAACGCAACACAAAGACGTTTGACACGCTCTTTGACATATATCAATCTATGATATTCTCCCAAGTATTAGAGCCACCGCTGGGATTCAATGGCGTTACCAATCCATTTCCACTGGAGGCCCAAAGAAGAAGCTAAGATTGACCCAGGAAATCCGACATTTCTGTCTCCATCTATTTTGCGTGGTCTAGGTGCCAATTGCCAAAGTACCATATATCGTCGCCTCAGCAAGGATCAGTATTTCCTAGAACATATGGAGTTTATACCAATTCTTGCTCCAGGCTTCGAGACGAGGGCTGTCGAATTATGGGGCGGTATTTGTCGCTGAGCCCTTCACCACTAACTATCAAGAAAGGCCTGAGCCATACAATTGACGATTGGCTGTTCATGCAATCGAAATATGATCGTGGCTGCATGCTTACGACTGATCTAAACGCCAATTTAGGGCCATGCTAGTCTGACGTAGAACTAAGAGATCTCTGCGTGCAAGATGGATATTGTCCCGGCAAGTTGCTAGCGAGCATCCTGGAAAACCTCCCTCCTCGACTGCCTAGACGTTTTCCAAGTATCCGCCAGTAAGTAGAAAGGGAAATCGATATCTTAGCTTCAAGATTTGAGTAGAACATAGAAACAAAAGGTCTGATTTATCATTTCGAGCCGCCGACTTCATCAAACAGCTGTAAATAGCCATTTTATCTCGACTCCAAGGTGTGTCCCTGGGCATATGTTCAAACGCTACCTTCTTCGGCGTCAGGCAGGCCGATAACATCAGACAGAGCCCTTGATTATTTCATGGCGTATGAAGCCATGGCGAGGATGAAATTGTTTGTCTGGTGCAACGAGAAGAATTGGGAGATGAATGAGCGAGATGTTGAGATGATACCCCTGAGTCGGTTGTTGTGATTGGCTAGAGCTGCCCAGGCCGATATCAGGCTCTCAATAGCAATCTGTGCCTCCAACGCTCCACTTCTCTTCGCATCCCAACCTCACGCCCTCATACTGTTATAATGCTCTTAGCAGAAGACCTACCCGCCACACCTCCGCATTTCTTACCAACGTGCTCATATAACAAGCATGAAGGAGTATTGCCCACACAAATCCGGCAGATTGGATTGATGGAAACCCCTTTCCGAGTCAAAATTTCCACCAGATCCGAGCCATAGAACGCCCGCAACGTCTGATAGATAGAAAAGACAGAAGAAAGAGAAGAATTTCGAACGGATTATACTGGGAGCCAGCTCGCTGCCTCTCACGCAGCACATAGGCTTCCGTTGGTACGACTTCGTGACCTGATTTAGGCGACAGAGAGGCCTATGTCTAGTACAGTCCACTTCGAGAATTGTTTGGGATAGTCTGCGGAGGAGGAAGCTCGGCATGGATGTGATCCGGTCGCGCGGACAACATTGCTGCACTTTCAGGCCCTCGGATGCAGATAAACACAACTTCGGCGGCAACTTCAGCCCGTTCCTTATGTACGGTACTAATAATCCTATCATTCAAGAGGCGAACACAACGGTCTTCACACCGGTGTTTCAATGCTCATGATGCAATTCATCCCAGCTCAATGCGACTGGTAGATTTAATCAATATGTAACTCCACTCGGGCCGAGACCCACCCGCCTCGCCTCACTCCGTTTGCCAGGAACATGCTGGATCTCCTGGACGGCCTTGATCAAAATGTCCAGTACACGATAAAAAGTCCTCTCAGTCCACCCTCGCAATCGCGATATACTTGATCCACTCCTTCGACCCATTTTTGACGCACCCAATTTATGTCATCCCCAACGACCGGATCCACGGAACTCAATTCGTCGTGCCAGCGATCAAGAGAGGCTTTGATCTGGTCGCACTTCTTCTTGTTGCGGTTGTCGGCGAGAGTCCGGAGTTGCGAATTGTTTGTGTCAACTGGAGGTTTGACGATGAGTGTGAAAGGGTAGCTGTGTGAAAGAATCTGTTGACGAAGCTCGCGTGGCAGGTCGAGGAAAGTCGTTCTTGGTTTTAGAGTAGGTGTTTTGATGCTTTCAATGGTAGTTCTACTCGTGCTTGATGGAGGATGCATGGCGCGCGATTTGCCTTATGTAGGTTTAACAAGAAGCGGATTTCGGAAGAAAAAGATGGACTCTTTTGCACAGAGGAGAAAGCCTTCTACTAAGATGTTTGTTGGGTTAGAAAGGGAATGTTCGATCTTTAAATCCTTTGGCAAGGCTGATCTACTTTTTTGGCCGGGATACCCACGCCTGCAGCCGGAAGCAGCGAGCTTCGGTTCTCGGTCGTCACGAACACGAGCAGATCGTGAAGCTGTGCATCTCTTCAGCTCTTTGGGGTGATCGGTGAGTGAATGAGCTTGTCAATGTGGCAGAATACAAAATGAAGATGAATTTCTTATTCCTGCCGAGAACGTCTCTTAATCAAAAGGATGACACTAGTGCGCCTATGACATCGCAGCGCTGATTGTGTCCAGGGATAACATGCCGGGTTTAACTACACCAGCCAGAGAGACCATGGTCTAGAAAGAATCGCGATGTATGCTGCTGGCAGACCACAAGAAATTCTGGAACGGCAAGATTGGGGAGGTTATGGCGAAGGCTTTTGAAGATAGCAACATTTTGTTGCTCGCTTTCTTTGGCATTCGGAAAGCTGAGTTCAAACTACAAGGTGATAGTGAGAGAAGCGTTGGTATCGTCATGATTTTCGTACACGAGGCAAGTTCATTGCCTCCCCCATCCGACCCATTGTTAATACGATCAAGGCATGTGAGTTCGAAAATCATCCAAGGTTGCCTATTTCAATGCTGATTGTTTATTTGCTTGTAGACTACGAACAGCAAGCCAAAGCAGCGCTGGACATTTAAAAGAACCCATATTTCACTCAATCTCTTTTAAGTGACAATCGACACGGCAAAAAACCCGACAATTCCATCTTGGATCATTGCCCGCACTGTTGAGCGATTGACCTGGGGGGTGGGCATTTTCGATTATCTCAAGTGGCTGGTCAGGGGACTTGGATGGACCGTGGCCATTTATTGGCCTCTGCTCACGGCACAAGTACAAAGCTGATTGTGATTGAAATGTGCTCGACTGATTATTCGAGATCTAACTAGGTGAACCTCTATTGCTGTATAAGCAATAACAACCTGCCAATGACACCCCGCGAATGACGACCCGCGAACGGCAACTTTTTGACCGGGACTAAGTCAAGGTTGCGCCTCCAATATGAGGGTACTCCAGCTCATAACGACCATTCTCTGAAAGATCCAACATTTTCGAATCATTCTTGCATTGTTCAAGAAGACCGTCGACCTCCTCCATCCATTTTTTGTACACGTATTCGAAGTCGGCTCGAAGTTCTGGATGGATATTGCCGACCGATTTTTTCCAGAGATTGCACCGGTTTGTCTCGGCCATGTAGTGGCTGCTGTTGTAATTATCCGGTAACACGCGGCCAGATGGAATTTCGAGGACGTGTAGTTCTAGGCTACATGAAATGTACAGGATTTTCTGGCGCAGTTCGCGTGGAAGTGAGAGGAAGGTTGTTGGCTTTCCTTTGCGGTGTGGAAGGGATTCTCTGACTGGTTTGGCAGCAGCTGACTTCACCCAAAGGCTGTTCTTGGTAAGTGCCGACTTGTTTCGCTGGTTGGTTTTGGGAATATCGAAGTATCGACGAGTCCGACGATTTGGAGGCGCCATGGTCTGGAAAGAGATTTGTTAGTACGATTCCGGTGTCTTTGTTCAGTCTAAGGTATGGACTAACCAAGGGACGAACTTTGTGTTGTTTTCAGAACAGGAAGAGAAAAATTTGGAGCAGCAGTCGCTCGAATTGCCTGATTTTGACATTGGGTGACTAATCTGGACAGGGATTCGTTAACACTATTAGGCGTTGGAATTGTTATTAGGCTCTAGAATGTGGGAAATAGGCACAAGCCGTTGTAAAAGAGAGCACGCGAACCTACTGGATGCAGTAGTCTTCCTAGCAAGCGATGGTCAATGGTCGTTTCTTCTCACTCCATAACTTTCTCATTTGCAGACTATTTGGCTGAACACCAATGTCAACAAAATCTCAGGTGGCAATTGTCAGGGGTTTTACTAGAGACTCTAAAGCGGACATCATCTTCAACATCAAGTGAGTGCGATATCTTGATCAAACCACTGCTGTACGATGCATTTTTGGCCGCCAGGTCTACTTTGCCCGTTGGCAAGTAATTGGAGCCATCAAAGCGGCTTCGGTGCATCGTGAGCTCAAACTCCAGGTGATGTGATTGTAGTTACAATTACCTGACTTTTCTGTGGATTTGTTGTATTGTATTTGAGATTTGCTCATGCCAGTCGAGACCGTACTTCATCCAAACGACCTACTCATTCTTCTCGTCACCGCGCTTACAACAGCGCTTCGCAATCTCCAACGACGCCTTACAGAACAAGTAGCGGCTACCATCCTCACATTCCCCACGCTTATGATCAGCATCCTCCACCCATTTGCCCTGCGCATACAAGACATCGTCACTTATCTCCGGACATGCCCCGATCAGTTTGAGAGTCCATTTGCCAATCTCTCTCTTCTCAAATTCATATGTCGATCGGTTGTAATCGCTGAATATCTTATTAAGGACCAGACTTGTTGATTTAGGTACCCTTTGCACAACCGACATCTTTGATGCGTAGGACTGGTGGAGGATATTCTGGCATAGCTCGCGTGGTAGTGTGAGGAAAGTGGTTCGTGTCTTGGGCTTCGTTGGTGATATGGAAATTGGAAGGTCTTCGATGGTTTGGGGAGACAAGCTCATTACATCCCGTGCTATGCTTTCGTCCTCCATCCTGATGAGGTTAGCATGTCAGACCGCATGAAAGAGAAAGGGTACTCACGTTTCGTGGGTGCCGTGGATGTTTATGATTGTTAGAATCAGCCAAATTTCGGGCGAGAAAGGAATGGATACCTCTGCCCAAAGATATCTCAACACTGAGTAGGGACGCTTTATTGCCCATCGCTGACAAGGTCACGAGAACTATGTCGTCTACCTTTCCACGGACTCGATTAGATCGTAGCTCTCCAAGATTTCGTAAGTCCAGTCTGTATCTGCTACTATTACTTGACAAGCATCTCTATCAATCCATCTTGACATATATTCTTCAATCCATTAACCTCCTCCATTCACAGCCTGTGCACATATGGCATGTCTGCACGTAGCCAATAATCTCCATCCACCAGCGTGCCTTTCCAGATTCGAATCAGGTTCAATCCGTGCTCGATTTGTGTACGATTCTTTTTCGCGAAAAGCTCAAGGGTACGCCGTTGCTGCACGAGGACACGCCGTTGCTGCACGAGAGCACGTCGTCGCTATATATAGCGTTCGATTGTCAGATAGGCGATAGGATGACCGCGCACATCAAGGGCGTCCATTCTAGCTGAAGCCGATCTGACAGTCATGATTTTGAGGTCAAACCCGTGGACGACTGAAGCAGGATACTTTGACGGATTTCTAGGGACAGTGACGGGAAATTTTCTCTTGTTTAGGTGCTGATGAGCGCGTCCGTGTCATTCTATGGACGCTGGGCTCTGCCAACGTGCCTTCTCAAATGTTGGTACATTGAGTGTTAATGCTCTGCGGAGAGAAAGTTGGGTGATGTTTGTTCTTGGGACAGCCGCCAATTGCCGCGCGATCACGTGTGATATCCAATTGCTGATAACCGCCGGCCTGCTTCGGCATCTTCCCTTCTCAATCGCCATCCATTCTTTTCATTATCATAAATCAGCATCTCAATCCGGTGGCCGCTCATCACTTGTAAATTATGCCGCAGCTCTCTCAAAAAATTCTGCCTCTCCAACTCCCTTCTACCTCATGCTCCAGGAATCTGCTGACCGGACACCATAATCGCGGCTTCAAGAAGAAATTGGCAAAGGAACGGGTTGGAATTGTATTGAGTTTGTACTTGAGGTATGTCAGCCTTGTCTACGAACGAGCTTCTCAAGGGAATGACTTCGTGTACCCGTGTACGGGCATCTGATCTCATGCTAAATGCGCCATCTTTCGCCCACAGTGTCTCCACTACAGTCACAAATGCCGTTGTAAACCCGTGAAATCGCCGTTACATAGTTGTAGTTAGGGTGACACTAGATTCACAAAAAGACGTCGTTACTAAGGCGTGAATGCACAACGTTTAATAAGTGTGTAACGAGGAGATTACCGTCGTTTGAGTGGCTACTTCTGACTAATCAGAGGGCTAGAATCCAATATATATAGAGTAATAAAATACCGACGGTATAAAGTAATGCTGGTGGTACAATATAATGCCGAGATCTCGAGATTATAAGCTATATTTAGTAGTATAAACTAAGCTATTATAAGCTATATTAAGTAGTATAAACCGAGCTATTATAAGTTATTATATAAGCTATATTAGGCTAGCCTCAATCTCGTATTCTCGTATGTTTGAAGCCCTCGTATTCTCGTATATTTAAAGCCCTCGATCTTATATATTTAAAGCCCTCGATCTCGTACGTTTAAAGCCCTTAATCTCGTATATTTAAAGCCCTTATATTCTCGTATTTAATATATATTATAATCCAATCAACGTATATAGTTTAGGCAATCCCGTACTTTCTTACGTATAGTAGGGCCCCTATAATTAGCCTCGTAAAACGCCTAATCCGACTACTATCTTCTTCTTGTAATATACCGATTAAACCCTATACGTAATACGTCTCTACGAAGTCTAGCCTTCTATTTTCGTTTATATATATAATTTGTTATATAATAGGATCTAGTATAGCGCCTCGCTATCTACGAACTACTATAAACTAGCAATCAAAAGTAGTAATATAGACGAGAACTAACCTAAAATAGTAGCCGTTAATATCTAGTAGAAGGTAACAAATGAAGTAGTTCCTACGGTTAGCTAATATTTTATATTATAATGCTTCTAATCTATAATAAGTAGCCTTAGCGGAGGTTTTGTAGCGACGATAATAGCTAACTTAACTATATAATAGCTATCTAGTACGATAAAGGATCCTCGTAAGTTAAAGCCGTTGATTGCGGTTTAGATAATAGGATTAAGGCGTTTAGTATAATAATCTACCTTAAACTTCTAGAAAATCCTTGAGATCTAGTATATTAGGATAAAGGCGACGTGGATTAAGGCTTTCTTATAGCTAAATATAGTTTATTTACTCTATCCTAAATAGGGTATTAGCAACGTTAATACCTATTAGGGACTTGGATCTCGCGTAATACTTAGTTTTAAAATAGAATCTCTTAAGAGGATAGGACTACTAGTAATAAGTAGGGCTATTTTTTCGTATATAATCTATAAGATATATTAAGTAATAAACGTTAATTACGTATACTTAAAGCCGATTTAGCTTCTCCTAGTAGTAAATATCCTCCTACGTAGTAATAAATATAAGGATCTCCCGTTCCAGCTTCGATAAATCCGATAGAGGGATAGATTAGGCTATTGATATAGTCTAGATCTCGTATAAGTAATAGAGGTTTCGGTGGCAATCCTTAGGAATATATTCGTATAAAAGGGGGACTAATATATACTCTAGTATATCCTACTAATCCGCCGACTTCATAGATTTAAAGCTATTAAACGTAAGTAGTATAAAGCCTAATATAGCTAGTATATTAGCCCTAGCCTCCTTTAGCGTTTGATTAATAATCCCCTTAGTTCTCCTAGTAAAAATATAGTTGCCGGGGTTATAATTTAGATCCTATTACCGTTACTTTTTAGGATTATTAACGGCCAATCGCTTGCTATTCTATATGCCCTATAGTATCTTTAATATATTAAGGGGGACTGCATGTATTATATCGATTAGAAAGCTATCCGGAAAGTAGAGAGAAGGTAGCCG